>JANHGN010012916.1:0-44288 GCA_024605025.1 Megaceryle maxima | reverse complement strand
TTTGTCTAATTTTAAAAAAATATATATATATACCTCATTATAAAAGTCTGATTAGATTTTGATGAAGTCATGGCATCTATACACAAAAGAACATCAGAAAAGTATATAGTGATTAAATGCAAATAGAGACAAGAAATCCTCTGGAACCAGGAGAGAGGTATCAAGGTATATTCACCTATCAAAAGGATATTTTCCCCTCCAAAACCCCACTACTGAGTTCCCTCAGTGTGCTAGCATTTTCCATTTTCCACTGAAACTTGATTTAGAGAGAATATATTGTTTCAGCTTGTGTTGGCAAATTGCCTAACCCAAAAGCTAGAAATTCAGTAACTGACTTCTAAGTCAACGTTCAGAAAATGCTTTTGAAAAGGATTAGATTTTCTTTTGGAAGTCAATTTGATTTGGAAAAAGTTATGGGACAGGAAAGTCTATTAATCTAAAATATAGGAGACTAACTATTTGGACAAAAAAATGCGTTGTTCTCAAAACACTGTATGACCACGCTAGCAGTTCACTGAGCCTTTCATCACTTCATCACCAGTTATATTAATGTGTACATTTTATGGTTCCCTTTCTCTTGAAATCTGAGAACAAGTTATTCAGACTTACATAACCTAGCATGTCTCTATATCATCCCTTGGATGGAAGTGAACAGCCAGACCATGGCATCTCGCATTGGTATGAATGGGAATGACAGTAAGCAAGAGTGAGGTCAGAGGATTTTGATAGAGGAAAAGGAAGCATCCTGAGTATTCAGCAAACAAGCAAATGTCCTATCTCCCCCTCCTGTATGCCTGCACTTTCTTATTTATGACACACAAACCTGCTCAGCCAGTAAGAAAATCATACTTTTCTCCGTTCCTGTCAAAACAGCAGAATTGTCTGTCATAAGATTGCTTTCAAAACAGATCTTAAAGGAAAGGTATTACCTCAGGGAAGGTACCAAGCTCAGGAAATTTCTGTTCCCAAGATGACAGCTTCATATACTTACAAACAACTTGAAAGCTGAGGGCTGGGCTTTGCAACTGTTATCACAGAAAGAGATACCAGCACATATATTAATAGAGACCTGGGATTCCACCCTGAATAAATTACCTCATCCAAAAAATGCTTATCTACTGAGGCCACTCAATTAAATAAACATTATTCCAGCATCTCTTACATCAGTAACATGCAGCAGTCTCTTTCTGACAGGGACAGAACTACAGCCTCATGAACTTGTGCATTTCAGATACCCCAGATCTGCCTAGTTCAACAGAGAAGCCGCCTCCCAACTAACTCTTCCACCACTCTGCTTCTTTTACTCCTCTATTTTGTTTTCCTTTGTCTTTCTCTCCTTTCTTCTCTTCCCCTTTATCTTTTTCAACTGCATTCTTCACACTCCCCTTTCCTGCACTTCTCTGCAAGTAATGCTTAGAAGTAACCAACCCTTAAGGTCAAAACCAGTTGTGGACAGGGGGCTTATAGGGTGGTTCCCCTACCTAGAATTGCCACTAACTTAATTCCATATCATCTGCACTATCCTCTGGCATAAAGCAAGGGATGATACACTTCAGTTTTTCCATCCCCCCTACACTCTGATGCACCAGACTACCAGTTGTCATACATAACAGCAGGACAGCCCCACATGCTCTAAAGCTCAGGACTTCATTAATGAACAATATGCATTATGTGGTATCCATAGCACATAGAATATCATCTTGATCAGTAGAAAAAGTAGCTCTTTTGTACTCTTTTTAATGGAGGATGAATGTGAAAATAAACAAACCTCACCAATTTCTTTCAGAGACAAATTTTCTTGTACTTCATAGTAATAAAAATTTAACTGCATTTTTTAATACATCTGGCAAATACAGCTAGAGTGATAGTAAAACTGACATGCTGAAGTAGTAATGATACGCTAAATTTGACATCTTAGTCTCCTTAATGCATCAGGTCACTGGAACCAATCATTCATACAGTCTCCTTTGAGATTTATGGAGATAGGGTTGACATGACAGTCCATGATTGCTGTTTTACATCTATTGGAATGTAAAGCCAAAAAATATGTGTGCAAAAGCAAGGAATCTACTAGGTAAATTCTGTTGCATTGTTAGGTCAACAAAAGTTAAAAATAATTTAAATTATCCATAGTACAACCCCATTTCCAAATAATCAGAACATTCACAAAACTTTCATCTTTTAATTTGCTTTTCTTATAGCATAATATATTCACCAGATATTTATCAGGAAAAAATTAGCTGATATAACTCCTTGTATTTTATATTTTTTCTTAGTTCTTACTGATGAAGAGAGAGATGGATGGAGAGAAAGGCTGATAAACAGCTTTTACTCTCTCAACCAATATAGATTGATTGCTCATTTCTAGGTCTCTGCCTGATCATCTTACTGCATTATATTAATTTACTTCAGGACTTTTTTTTTTTGAAGTGAACCAAATACTTCCCTCCAAAACAAACCTGGAAAGTGATTCTGAGACTATTTCACTCCAGGGACTAGTTGCTTCATGAGCAGGATGAGCAGGTCTGTGCCCAGCTGAGATGTCTCCATCCTAAGGAGTCATTCAGTCATTTCCCACCAGTCTTTGAGCCTCTATGTACTTGCATTCTTGTAGAATGACAATTTTTAGAAAGGGATGGTTGTAACTATCCCCTAGCATCTCCCACGAGCTTTTGATCCATATATGTGAAAGATCACATGCAGGAACAAAGGGTAAAAAAAAATATATATAGTTAATTTTGCCTTTGCATTCAAATTCATGCAAAGCTGGATCAAAATCACCCAGAAAAAGAAGAGACCAGAAAGGTCATCAATACCCATACAAAGCTGACAACTTTCTGTTCTTTGGACCTGCACTGGTCTAACTCTCATTTTAAGAAAATCAGAATAATAAGGAGTGACCTCAATGGGATAGTAGGATCAGATCAGTAGCAAGAATTTTTGAATTATTTTTAAAAATTATTATTATATTTATTAAGTTGACTGTCTGTGCTCTCTCCAGGTTAATGATGCAAATGCAGTCAATCTTTTTGCAGTTCAGTGCAACACAGGGACTATCCCAATTGGAAAGGCCTCATTTAAAATATGCTGGCTAAGATCTTGTAGCCCTTGGTTGCATTGGGAATGTACAGCTTCAAATTAGCTCCAAAAATGCTGTACAAGAAAGACAGAGTCATCATGTTTACTACCTCACTTTGCTGAGGCTTCGAATGACTTTGTGCTTGCTGTTGCATTTCAAAGCACAGTTTGTGGTTTTAACTTGTGTTTCCTGAATGGACTCTCAGGCATTTTCCACACTGCTAGTAAGTTCAAGGATCTGAGAATTAAGGGATATTTATTACCTTGGGAAATGCCAAACTTTACATTAAGATTTTACAGAAAGAAGCTGAGACCTGAGTTCCTACTGAACATTTCCAAAGGCTGCTGACAGTTTGTTTCATCTTTCTGAAGCAACTTTTAAAAAGCAGCCCTTGAAAGTAATATTCTTTTTTTTTTCTTGAGATCTCAATAAAAAATCATAACAGTAGCAATAACAAAAGAAATAAGACGTGACTGAGCGCAGTACTGCTTGAGATACTTTCATTTCCTGCATCACAAACAAAATTTTAATAACTGCAAGTTTAGTTAGGTATAGAAAGATGGTGCTGCCTCTGTTGATCAAGGTTTCAGACTGGGGGTCTGTGGTAATACACTCTACTGTTTGAAAGTAAGGACTGTGATTTCAGGTTACTACTTCCTAACAGGTTCTTAATACATCAGCTATACTTTGGTAACTGCCCATCTGCATGTCTCTCATTCACCTCAGCTGCAAATAAAATGCATTATGATGGCTTAATTGTTTACCACTTATCACTTGAGCTGGTACCTGACTATGCATGTAATCTTATGTGCACAATAATCACATGTGAATCAAAGTGCATCACTATAATCCACCACATATCTTGTGACTGGGTCAGGCCAGGAAGACCTTGATAGATTCTGTATCTCAGCTGATGTAGGGCAATTCATCAAGCCATGGTAGCACCAAGTAGGTTTTTTAAGTTTTTGTCTATACTCTTAAAGTCTATCAAGGACTAATTCATTTGACATGAGATATTATTTATAATACTTGAGCTATGTTTCAGCTCAATTCTATAAGTAGTTGTGTGAGAGGCACTGCTAACCCAATACACTCAAAATTCATGACCAGACTTAAAATAAATCAGAATATTGCCAAAAAGTTCTGAGATTTCTCATTTGCCTACTGGACTTGTTTTTGTTGTTTTTTCTTTTTTTTTTTTTTTAATCCCTCTAAAATAATGTAACTTTTTTTCCAAACTCAACAGACTAAAGTCCTGCTCTTTAATGCATGAACACTGACATGTTTGAATTTTCATTCAAGAACAGGGATTTGCAGAAAGCTACTCATTATCACGAGTCTTTATGTAAAAATATAGAAGCTATGAAGTCACCAAACAAGGAGCCTTTTAGTAGCGTGTACTTCACCGAAGTCCTATATGAATGAATATAGAAATATTACAGGAATATTAGAAACAGTAGCACTTAGTGCACCAGTAGAGGACCAAAATCCCCAACTAAGCATTACATTTCTTGCTTGGATTTAAGGTACTAAGAAAATAAAAACAAAGCTGATTTTAGGAGTTCAAGGTTCTAGTTCATAGAAGACTTATGAAAATATCTTGGGTGAACATTGGTGATTTGTATTTCACAGAACTAGACAGTAAATCAGTGATTAAAGACAAAGGGCAATTAGCCAAAGGAGAGAAGCTGGTCTCTGACTCTTGAGTCACAGCCTGAATTTACATCCATGGACATTCACAAAGGCCTAGGTGAGAAGAGACACAGGCTCCCCCAGAAGGATCTTACTTAACAAGTATTTTCAGGCCATTGGAAATCCTTTTCTGTGAGGAAGTCTTAACTTACAGTTATAAGACAATTAATGATCAACTTCTGAGTGGCATGATGAGATAAGAAAACCCTCTTAAAAAAAGGCCACCTATTTGACATTGTTATTTTAATGGTGTAATTACACATCAGCATAATTGATGTTCTGCCGTTTTAACAGTTGCTCTTACTGGAATAAGCAGTGTAATTGATGCATTATTTAATTCTTCATTTTTTAGGTTATTAAAGCTCACTGTAAGTCAAAGTAATTGTACATTTCAATGAAAGGGTTAAGAAGTTTGGAAATAACTAACTAGGATATAGAACTGATGCTCACCTTTGAAACAGAAAACAAGTTTATAGACATAAAAATGGATTGGTTTAGTAGGGGTATAGAGGTGGAAAGGTAGGAAAACAAGTAGGTTAATTTTTTTATTCTATCTCAGGTAAGTTCATAATCCATCTCATTTGTTGTTTTGTACACCTTCACAAGTTTCTAAGCACTTCAGAGACATTGCATCTCTGAAAGACTGAGGTAGAGATGCGCTTTTTCACAGAGTAGCTCAGCACCGCGAGACCCAAATGTTGCAGTGATTAAGGATCTGCCTCCCTTTACACCGTGAGTAAGGGTGACCTTGTTCTATCCATACTCTGACCAAAAGCAGCATGACCCTATATGTCTTTCCCAAAGCACCTCACTAATGCAGTCAAAGCTAGTTGTCTCCAGACTTGATCAATGTAACTCTACAACTACCTACATGTGCGACAGTCTTGATTTAAAATTCTATGCCCCAGAATGGAACCACCAGACCTTAATCAGCTATGGAAGTTCCCTCTGCAACATGTGAGAGACCAGATCAACCACATATTTTAAATGGCATCCTTATGAAGCCAACTAGCTTAGGTGGGTACAGACAAAGTGGGTGCTGCACAAACCTGGCTGAGCATCACAGATCAGTCCAGCCATAAGGACAGCAGCTGCATACTGAAGCCACCAAGTTTCCAAGATTGAGTGCAACAACTTTTATGGCAAACCAAAATGAATCTGCAATCATAGTATGAAAGACTGTCAGTAAGTGTATCCTTACTGAAAGGTCTATGTTTAATCCTATTTCATTTGGAAAAGGAGACTTTACAAGATGATTCTTATTTGAAGAGACAACCCTGTCATGGGGATTTCAGTGGCAGCACTGAAGAAGTCACAGACGGGAAACACTGAGAGAAGCTTCTTGATTGAGAGATGAAAGACTTTCAAATTAATCATCTTCTCTTGCTGATGTAGAACTGGCCAGATGTTACTGGCTTCTATGTAGTAGAAAAAGAGGGAGAGGGTGTCTTTTCACTGGCCCCTGATTTTTTTCACATCCCACTAGTCTTCCTAGATTGTAAGAAAGAGCACAGAAGACAGCTTATGCAGCTAGTGGACACCGGTCATTGTACTGAGAGAAGGTTGTGTCTCAAGAAAAGATGATCACACCTTCACACAAAGGGGTTTGTAACAAATACGTAACAGGCCTTGATCCCACAAGAAAGACTTTATGTAAGTTCCTTGACAATACTAAATGAGAGATCTCCCTCTGCTTCTCTGTGGCTGGAGAAGGAGGATTAGGAACAACCATAGTATCTGAGAATGCAGTGAGACTGGATGGGATAAATTAGTCTATATGATAGCACTGCTGAAGTCTGTGATGAGTCAGGGATTAAGCTGACCAAATGACTATTTTTTATTCTTCATTTTAAAATAACTGATATGCTAAATCATATATGCAAAGACAATGTAGCAGACAATGTTCACAGTCATGAATGTGGATCTTGGTAATAAAACTGTCATAAATGTTGCTTTAACACTTGAAGACTGGAATCATACCCTTGCAAATAGCCAAGCCACCCAACAATCTTAGAATCCCCATATAGTAAATAAGAATATTATCCATTTCACAATATTTCTGTACACTGCAAAAGCAGATCCATAAGACCATCAATCCACTGGCAAAGTGATAATGTCTAAGAAGGTATAACATGATGGGGACAGCAGGGTACTCAAGTGAGAAAGAGAGAATATACAGATAATGGGCTACATTGAGTACAACCAAGTCTTTCCCTTGGAGCTTGCACATCATTGTTACAAAAGGTTCCTATTCTCTTAGGTGTTTTTAACAGAAGAGTGTTAATCATTTTCAGGCTATAAATGTAACCTTTTCCCTTAAACCTGTGTAGTTTAAAGGAACAAACCTCTTTGAAATAAACTCTTTGTAAGGTCTTTCATCAACACATACTTCATCTCCGGCAATTATGAATCCACATTAACACACAGTAGCAAGTATATATTTTAGCACGGATTAATAGCAGATCTTTGGCCAGAACTTTGGCCAGTTTTACCCCTCGTATTCATTTTCTTGACAGTTCACATAGGTGGGAGAGTGGGAAATAGAGAAAACTTTCTCAGAAGCTAACTCCCAAAGATCCCCTTGTGCAAGTGGTGAGGTTGAGGTACATTCCAGTTCAGTTACAACTTGAGTCATGTTTTTTGTATCACAGGTTTCTAAGCTTGCCAGAATAACATTTAGACTAAGTGATAAATTGCAGAGAGACATATAGTTCTCTGTGGCTTAGTTACATAGACAAATTTATTTGAACTACTTGAAACAGCCTAACTCAATCTATGTTAGATGGCCAAGCAGATTGTCACAGCTTTCAATTACTTCCCAATCATTCATGGTTGAATCAGAAATGTGCTGAAACAGAGAAGCTCCTTTTTCAGGGTTTAATATTCAGCACACATGGTCTGGGTCTTTGCAATCATTGTATTTGTGGCTATAAAGGAGTGTTCCTTTTGCCAAGGTGAAAAGACACCCTTTTCCAACCTGGTTCTTTTGCCAAGTTTATCTCAGAACATCTCATTTTGTGACATCTGGGCAATGGACATTGGTCACATTGATTTTTCCAATGATTACTCTGTGTAAGAAAGAAAAGGTACAGGCCGCCTGTGGTTTTTTGGCTTAACAAGCATATTTGTACTACTATCGTCAGGTGACCTTTAGATGATCTGTCTCAAAAGTATTTGTGATTTTCTGAAAATTCTGGTGCTTAATTGCTGCAGAAGAAAAATGAATGTTGGCCACTTCCCATCAATCTTTCTAAGGAATTCACACAGATTGTAATACATCTTCCAGCAACATACTAAGCAATCACAAGTTATAATCATACCAGTGGCAGACTGCATAAAAACAAGAATATGTTAACATTGTGAGATTCTAAGTCAGCTCAAAAACATATTTGTTCTATTCTAGTCAACCTTCTTCCAAGGGCTTTTGATAACAAGGAGACAGCTCTACTTTTTCTTCAACCCACACCAAAGCACACCAAGTGGCCATGCAAATATGCCATTTAATTCTAGATTTAACATCTCTCACAAAGAATTTCTCTGCCTTAAAAAGGCAAATATGACTGGTCACAAGAGGATATATTTCTGTCCCATCCTTCATACACAGGCATGCTAACAAGCAGATAAAGGAAAAAAATCAGTGAAACCATTCAGCATATACCTGGGTTCTCTAGTTGTTTGGTATGCACGTGGTAGATTTCTGTGGCTAAATCCGAGAGCATGAAATCACTTTGAGCTCCCCTTTTCCATGGCTCGACACATTCTTTTTTTGCTAAGGAGTCCATATATTTACATGATGGATTTACAACAGAATAACCAGACAACAGATCCATTTAGCCTGGTTCCATTTCTTCTTTCTACAGTGAGTAATAGCAGATGTTTAGTGTAAGAGTTTATGAATTAGAGCAACCATAGAACACATCATTCCACAATGCTGCTCAGCTATTTAACAATTCATATTTAAATATTAGGGATGAGAGTCAAGTAACCTAACTTCAGTCTTGGAAGAACCAGATATCTACTTCAAGCTGATCTTTAAGCCATACTCTGGTCAGATGGTGACCTGCACATACTAATTCACGTCCTCCAAAAGAAGTATTAAAGAGTGGGCTTAGTTACCCTCTGGAGGTGCCAGTCACTCTACACTGGCTGTGGAAAAAGCCTAGATACTAAGTTAGACTAAACCACTTATTTGAATATCTGAGAATTAGGCAAAAATAATCCTACCCCAAAAACTCACACGACAGTGATATGAGCTGGTGGTTGACCCAAGTTTTCTGTAGCTTCGTTGCTTTGCTTACTGGGTCAATTTACAGCTTCTGTATGCTGCAATACTCAGCAAGCAAAAAACCCTCAACTCTCCAGGAAGAGTGATTGACTGTATAAACATATGATAGGATCTGAACCACTGGACTTAGAGATATACACCACAGGAAAATATTAACCCTAGATTTACTTTGATAAAACTGTGGTTATGGTCCTGTCCATTTGAAAAGAAAAGAACTCAACTGGAGGTAGCCTTCCCAATAATGGCCTCTTAATGTGTCTGAATCATTCAAGAATGATTCTTTAAAGAACTGCTTCTAAAATTACTCAGCAGATATTTATACGAGGAACGAGAAAAAGAGAGGCATAAAAGCTCTATTAACTGCTTATGTCTATACAGACTAATACATCATAGGTATTGGAGGGAAAAAAAGAAGAATATATGAAAGTATATAACCAGACAGCAAAAACATTTCCATCTGTGAAATTATAGAGCTACAAGAGGTTTGACTTCTTGTTAGTTGGCTGGCAATTTTCCCCAGCATTTCTGTAGCAAATTTCAGATTTTCCTTGAAAGTTATATTTGTAAGAAATATGTGATTTTCTTTTGTAAATTAGCCCTGAATTTGTCTTGCTTCATTCCTCAGAGAGTCTTTGGGGAGCAGTGGAGTCATGGAATCTAAGAACAGAGCCAAGCCCTCTGCAAGGACTGGGTCAGTGTAGGGGAAGGAAGGGGGAAGAGTAGGGGAAGCAACCTTAGAAACACACTCAGCCCCACTTTTATGGAGTTTTCATCTTCTGTGGACAAGGATTTGAAATGACCCTGGCTTTCCAGCATGTTCATATAAGCATAACCCCATGGTTCAAGAAAAAATTCTTCAAATAGAACTTCATGTCATTTTCTGCTGAAGGGCAAAGGACCAGCAAAACCTTCCAGCATGAGTCAAGGCTTGTTTTATAAATTCAGCTAACAAAAGAGTGAATCCCCTCTGACAAGTGCATGAGGTGTTTGTACTAGACAAATTAGAGGTACAAAGGCATGTGTTTAATTCTGACTGAAAGCAATTGAAAGGTACAATTTGTACCAGAGGAACTTTCTAAATTGAAGAGAGCATTGGAAAGAGGAAAAAAAAAATCAACACTAAAATGACCTCCACACAATGACAGATTAGAGATGGTAACAATTTAGCGATTTGGAAAGGGGGTACAGAACAAGGCAGGCAGGGGGACAAACAGAAGTCTGGAAGTTTTTCATGGGTAATTTGTTTTTGAGAACAGAAGATCCCTGCTGCCATGCCCATGCTTTCTTGGATTATTTCCAGTGTTACAGATGAACCATTAGCTCAGTGAATACAAAAGATACTTTCTTTCTTTTTTGTATTAGGACAAAGGAAGAAAGCAACCATGTCAAGAAAGATTTGGTGGGTTTAATTGAGCTGCAGTTGTATCCTTTCCTGTGTTTTCTATCATGTCAATTTTCCAAGTGGCCATCAAGATTTTGTCAGCTGAAGCAACCCAAGTATACAAGGCTGACATTTAGAATAGCTCCAGGATTTGCCTTCCTCCTGGCAGCACTATCAAGAGGGGCTTTAAGCATACTTAAGTTGACTTTAAATCAGGATGTCAGCTTTGAAATCAGGCTGTCTTTGGCATTCTTGTCAATAATGATGAATTTGTCTTAGGCCCTATACACCTTCATGCATCAACCAGCCAGTATTGTTCCACTAATGCATATCACAATCTTTTGTCCTTTACTCGGGATTTGGGACATTTACAGTTTTGACTGGTTGATATTTTTTTTCTCCCCCTCCTCCTTTAATGGGAAAGCACAAATATTTTCAGCCTGAGGTTCAGAGAGGGGAAGGAAGGTATAGCAGTGGAGCAAAGGCATAACAAAAGCAGAGAGGTGGAAGTCTTTGCCTATGTATGTTTATGTATCTTTGTTTCTATTCTGTAGCACAGTTGAATGCAAAATGGCTTCCCCTCACCGAACACCCTTGGAGACCAAGATGCTCATGGCAGATAAAGGCAAAAAATCTTGCAAACACACACCGCAAAGGCCAAAAGCAAAAAGTCAGATGCTCTCTGTAACAAGTAGCTCTTAGAGAGCCAGATAAGACAAAAGAACAGAATTATGCCCATTTTTTCCACTTCCAGCAGTTCAGGGCTGCTGCGTTACAGAATCCACAAAGTGGTTGATCATCACAGGAGTTTTGACAGCATCTTTGTCAGCAATATGGACAGCAGGACTGAGTGCACCTTCACCAAGTTTATAGACACCATGTAGCTTTCTGGTGCAGTTGACATGCTGGAGAAAAGTGATGTTATCCAGAGGTACCAAGGTCTCAGGTTTAAGAGGTGTGCCTCTGCAAACCTCATGAAGTTCAACAAGGCTGAGTGCAAGGTCATGCACATGAGCTGGGGCAATCTCAAGCACAAATACAGGCTGGGGGATGAATGGATTGAGAGCAGCCCTGGGGAGAAGGAACTGAGGGTGTTGGTAGATGAAAAACTGAACATGAGCTGGCAATATTCACTCTCATCCCAGAAAGCCATTTGCATTCTGGGCTGCATCAAAAGAAGCGTGGCCAGCAGGTCAGGGGAGGTGAGTCTGTTCCTCTACTCCACACTGATGAGAACCCACACAGAGTACTACATCCAACTCACACAAGAAACATCTCTCTTATGAGGAAAGGCTGAGAGCCCTGGGACTGTTTAACCTGGAAAAAGAGAAGACTGAGGGAATCTTATTAATATTTACAAATATCTGAAGGGTGGTGTCAAGTAGAAGGGGCCAGTCTCCTTTCAGTGGTGCCCTGTGATAGGATGAGAGATGACGGTATCAAGGGGAAACACAGGAAGTTCCACCTCAACATAAGGAGAAACTTCTTCACTGTGAGAGTGACAGGGCACTGGAAAAGGCTGCCCAGAGAGGTTGTGGAGTCTCCTTCTCTAGAGACTTTCAAGACCCGCCTGGATCTGTTCCTGTGTGTCATGCCCAAGGTGTTCCTGCACTGGTAGAGGGGTTGGACTCGATGATCTCCAGAGGTCCCTTCCAACCCCTTACCATTCTATGATTCTAAGTGGTGTGCTGGTTTTGGCCAGGCTCGAGTTAATTTTCTCCATGGTAGTTAGTATGGGGGTTAAGTTTTGAATTTGTGCTGAAAACAGTGTTGATAGTTGGAGATGTTCTAGTTACTGCTGAGCAGTTCTTACACAGAGTCAAGGCCTTTTCTGCTTCTCACACCACACCACCAGCAAGGAGGCTGGGCGTGCACAAGAAGCTGGAAGGGGACAGAGGTGGGACAAGTGACCCCAAATGACCAAAGGAATATTCCATACCATAGGATGTCATGCTCAGCATACAAAGCTGGGGGAAGAAGAAGGAAGGGGAGGACATTCAGAGTGATGGCATTTGTCTTCCCAAGTAACCATTACACATGATGGAGCCCTGCTGTCCTGGGGATGGCCTGCAGATGGGAGATGGTGAATTAATTCCTTGTTTTGCTTTGCTTGCGTGCACACCTTTTGCTTTACCCATTAAACTGTACTTATCTCAACCCATGATTTTTCTCACTTCTTCCCTTCTGTTTCTCTTCCCCATCCTACTGGGAGAGTGAGCAAGCGGCTCTTTGGGCTTGATGCTCACTGGGGTTAAATCACATCATGTGGTGTCTGAGTTACAGTTGCATTTCAGAAATCAAACATCTGAAGACCTCAGCTATCCAAATGGAGGAATTTGTGTGTTTTTTTCTATACCTTTTGCATTTAATACTAAAAAAAAAATTAAAAAAAAAAAAAATATCTGAGTTTCTCAGATGGCATAAACTGGCATCAAAGTCAATGAAGCCAAGACAACTGAAACTGAATACACATGCTGCACTTTTGACTCATGGATGAGTCAAAATTAATCCAGATGAAAGAAGAATAAGGGGCACAGCACAGTAGCTATTACAAAACGTGTCCCATACGGATACAGTAAGAGCATTTACAGAGGACCTGTTCTAGAACAGTCCTCCCTGAATACATTCAAACTATGATAACTTTTTCAGTTCATTGCATGGTGCAGACAAGTTCCTGAAGCAAGAAATTAGTGGTCAGAACAGAACTAGAATATTATTCCCATCCTGGATTGAAAGATTTGCTTCTCTATATAACCATATCATTTCAGAATACGCAGGAGTATTTCAGAATATATAGAATCTTAGGCACAGATAAACACCCTGAAAAAAATTTTTAGAAGGCAAAGAACAACCTAAAAAGTGGCAAGAGGTGAATTTCATATAATTAAAACCTGACTATGGACAGGATTTAGTTAAAACCATAAAAACTCATTTTACCCAGTCCTGTAAGGAAGAGGAACACTAGCTTTTCATTAGCATAGAGCAGCACATGAATAAAAAAAAACTGTAGCCAAATGGAAGTGTATGGCTTATAAAGTAAAGGGTAAAACTTCTAAACAGTAAGCTTAGCATAGCTCTGACATAGAAAGTTCATTACAGTTTCATAGAAATATTAGATACCATCTCCAGTCACTTTATTTAGTGAATTTCCACTGTTTTCATCACAGCTATTTACAGCAGCTTATTCTAAAATTACTTCTGGTATTCTATAGGTGTTATTATTTAACTGTGGCACCACATCAGCCCTGAAATAAATCACTATACCCAAAAGGCCATTATTATTAGAAAAGTGCATTTGAAAGAAATATTATTTTTCCAACATCCTAACAGGACAAAAACCCACTAAAGGAAAGGAGTGAATGATTAAGCCATCTACTGTATTGCAGCACAGGTCAGCACATCATCCCAAACTGAGCCCTCCCATACACTCATTGTTTAGTAACTAGTTCTATTGGTGCTGCAGTGGGCAGTAGTACCACACAGAATGAAACAAAACAAATCAAAACAAACAAAAAAAGAGGTTATCGAGCAACTGTCAAATTTGGTGTTGGGAAACAGGCAAATTTGGAGTAGTGATTGTAACATAGTGCTCTATGTACAGAAGCAGTCTTGGGATGGAGCTTCGTACCAGAGGCAGAGTCAAATAAGACTTATTTTCTTGTTGCCTTGTTTACTGGGTTCATGTCATTTACTTAAGAACATTAGCATCTCTGTAATGAAGTTCAGTGTGGATGGGAACTGTGGTGACAGGATGAACGGTTGAATCTCTGAGGAGGCAGGAGCACAGATGCTGCAAGCAATGCTTTTACTTGCCAACAGCTCTAAAGGAAATTCTTATACATCTGCTGCTGCACAGGAAACCCTCCTTTGTAATACAATAAAATTTGACAGTAAAAGAGTATCTTGTGCCAGGAAAGAGTTTGTGTTCTGCCTGCATCTATCAGTCATAGAGCATACAACATCACCTGCAAGGTCTTTTTTTTTCTTTTTTTTATGTGCTATAAAAAAGGTGAAACTTCACTAAAATAGTCCTGTATTCTGCATTTAATGACAAATATCCCTCATTTTACCAAAGTGAGGTTTTTTGGTGGCCAGACACAGTATTTAACATTCAACTGAGGAATAAAAATACCAAACTAAAATTTTAGGAAATACACAAACCTGAAAGCTGTCTCTAGCACTGCAAGGAGAAACACAAAATCTTCAATGAATCAGAGACGATTAAAGCCAGAAGCAGCATGCATGAAGCAGGCACTCACATTTCATAAGACCACAGAAGAAAAAATGCCACACAAAGACCTCAAGAGGTTGCCAAGCACACACAAGGGCAGAATATGAGCCACTTATTATATTAAAACAAATAAAAATTTGTCTACCTTGCACCTAAAGTTCTCCAGAGATGGAGACTCGGATGTACTCAGCCATCTACTTCACTACCCTTGCATTAGAAGGATGTCAAACTTAGAAGGAGCTTAGATCTTCCTTTGTACCATCAAAATCCATTCCATCTTTTCTTATTACACATAGCCCCTTTTCCTGAAATCTTTAAAGCTCATTTCTGTTGCAAGACAGTCCTCTGCCCACCTTCCTATTAGAAGTCATCTCTTCTCTCCTCAGTATGAACCAACATCCCACCTTACGTTCTCTCAAGGGAAGTTTGCCGTTTTTTTTGTTAATTGCAAGGCATCATGTGAACTGATGGCTCCTTTCCAAGTAATAATAATACATTCTCTTGCCACAGCCTTTAACCATTTAACTTTTAACAGACTTTTAAAGTGTCTGGTGTCCTTCTGAGCCAGATCATGTACAGCAGAAGAATAATTCTGCCATAAGAATATAAAGCTGTGTACTTTTCCATTATAAAGTACTGATCTTGCAAATGCCTCTGCATTGTACCACACTACTGGGACAAGTAGATGTATTGTTAATGTGTTTAATTTGGACCATGTGAGAAGTCCTTTTGTAATCTCCTGCATGCATATGAGTCCTTTTAAATACATTAACATGATTTACAATAAGCAATAACATAATAGTGATTTAAGATTCTGAAGTTAAGGTTTATTAATAAAGTGAATATTAACTCTGATCATAAATGGGGGAAACTGTACCACAAAATACCTCAATCCAAAATGACATAACCATGAGAGAGATGTATCATTCTCCAGACTCCTGTTTGCACATCTACCCTGTGTGGCATCTACCCTTTTAAATTAAGAAAATAAGGTTTTTTAGAATGTCAAATTAAGGATTCCAAGCAGATTTCATGACATATAAGGCTGGACTTTAAATTCAAATGCACTTATAAAATAGCTGAAGTGCTTTCATAACTTTGCCAAAAAAAAAAAAAAAATTTAAAAGCATCTATTTTCATTAGTTGAGATCCATTTTGACTGGTAATCAAATACAGCACCACTACTGGTTTCTTAAGGATGTTTTTATGTCCCTTCAGAATGCAAAAAGCTCCAAGATCAAGCTCTCATTTAATCTCATGATTGTATAGTTAGGACAAAAATATAAATGAAGATACAATAAGGAAGAAGCATAGCACAGAAGATAATCCTGTACAGATAGGTAAATATAAATGATTAATTCTCAAAAGTAGTCAAAAAATCCCAGGGGTGAACACAAAAGCAAAGCATTGCAGTTGTATCAGCCCCAGCTATTCACTAGGGCATAATCATATTCACTCATTCCCACTGGAAGGTACAGACTGGAAGGAGACAACTCAAATAAACTGACTCAATGAGAACTAGAACACAGAGCAGCAGCCATTGCCAGAAAAGGGAGGAATAGTTAGAAGATGTTTACAAAACATGCCTTTATATAATACCATGATTTGGAAGTTGTCACTGCCCCAGAAGAGAGCTATTGTGAAGCTGGACCATGGAAGGACCTGTTAGTGCTCAAGTCAGAGAAAGCTAGAAAGAAATTACGGGAGACCTTGGACTCAGGTAGTGGCAGAGGACAGAGCAGTGTCTGATAGAAAGGCACTTGGCTTAAAGAATCAAGTATTAGAACTTATTATTTACCTCAATTTAAAAACAAAACTAATCCCAAACATTCTCACTATACAAAAAAAAAAAAACAACTTGATTTGAACTAAGAACATCTAGAAGTCCAGACTTCTTCTGACCTGTATCCATACAGCAAAGCAGCGAGCAGCAAAATAACTTTATGACCTTCTCTAAGAAGCAGGCAAAAGTCCTGTCCAGGAACAGCTCAGCTGGCTATACCAAAAGGCAAGCAACACATGGTTACTACAAGAAACAGAAAATCTGCTAAATCCCACCTGCCCATAAGAAGTGCCAGGACTGGGGCATGCAGTCCAATGCAACTATAACGATGCAAAGCAACACAAGGCCCCAGGAGTTGGGGAAGGAGAAGATGATCAGTGTTGGCCACCTCTACAGCATGTGTTGTGATCTAAAATGGACCATGAATAAAAGATGGTTTTGCTTTCTGCAAGATTAGATTTTGTAAATCTCAAAGTTATGCTAATGAGAATTTAGTTTATACAATAAATAAAAATAAATTCCTTGCTCAAATCCTAGCCCAGAACCCTTGTTGAAGGCGGAACCACCACAGATGCTCTTTGGCCTCTTTGTCCACAAACAATAACATGAGAGCTGATTTAAGCAAGCATCTTGTTTTTATCCGAAGCTGTTCCCATCATGAATGCAAAGGAAATAAATGCTTTGCACCTTACACAGTCTGATCTGGGAAGGAAGTTTCTGAATTCTCTGTACTAATAAACATTAAAGTTGGGATATGGTTATCTGTATTCACAGACTTGCAGCAGCAAGTTTCTACCGATGTATGAAATGAGAAATCCTCGCCTCATGCACAAGGAGAATTATACAGACATTGCTATTCAGTCAGTGGTGTGCCACACTCAGGCTTGCTTTACACGTACTGTTCAGCTTACAGAAATGTAGAGACACACAAATACACTGTGCCCAAAAGCCTCTGAATATATAACTAAAAATGGATCTTTGTAAGACTAAAAATAAGTGAGATTTTAAAGCAAGTCTTCTATTCCTTCCCATCCAAAGTGACCCTACCAAACCATTTTCTTTCTGCTACTTTAGGATAACCATACTGCTTCTAAAAGCTCTAGAAAGACACTGGCTCAGGGTAGTCTGCAGAAAAAAAAAAAAAAAATTAAGAAAACCAGTAGTTTACTTTAAAAGTAACTGTTAGAATGAAGCAACTTCCTGTTAGAAATTATTATTGCTTGGTGCCATCATATTTTCCCCAGACCCACATGCACATTATTAGTGAGAAAATGACAATGGCAGAGACTGAATTCTGATGCCAGCCATCAGTGCCTCCTGTTGCACCAGAGCCCAAAGGCCACAAGCTGTAAGGGCACAGCACACCTTCCTCCAAAGGCTGGCTCCAGGCAGACAGGATTTACTTTGTCAAGGTTGCTGCTTGCCAGCAACAACAATTTACCAGAGCCTAGGGATACTAGCAAATGGATCCAGAGAACTGGAGTGCTCAATCAGCTGTCCTTGGGAACTACTAATTAATTCCCAGCCAAGGTTTTAATTCAGTTTTAATTATTTTTGATGAAACCTCTATGTGGGCATTGGAAGACTTTTTCTAGGACAAAGGGCTTATGCCCCAGTTTCTTATACCCTATTCATGTGCTCTGCAAACAGATGAAGTTGCAGGTTGGCTCTTCCACCCTTGAAGGATACCAATACTCCAACTCTCAATTTTCTATTAATCATAGTTCTTTACATCAGTACAAAGTGGCTAAAAAAAACAAAAAGAAATCAAAACAAACAAACAAACAACAAAAAACTGTTTCCCTTGGATTGCATTTATTATTATGAGGAGTTAGCCCACACCTGACCCTGCTCAGCCTTTTTACTCAGGTTTCCTAGTCTTGATTTTTCCTCTATATATATTTATCATGTAACAGAAAGAAATTTGTTGTTCTAGCTTCCCCTTTAATGCCTATATTTTCCTTTCTTCTCACGATTCCATATCAGAGATGAGTGATATTTTTCATCCTCATTTTCCCCATCCAAAGGTTCCCCAGAACCTTTAAATTCAGCTTGTCTCATTAAATTCCTCAAAAATAAATGACAGCCCTTTTAAGAGTCAACATGTTTCTTTTTGACATTTTCAAACTTCTCTGCTCCAGCTACTGCTCATTTTCAGCATATCCTTCAATTTTGAACATGATAAAACCCCTTTTTGAACATTCCCATCCAAATTCAAATGTTCCACCCCCCTCACAAATGCACACTTTTTCACAACTCCCAGTGAACTGAAAAATTAATTATTCACTCTATCCCCTAGCCCTGCGCAGGACTTGGCACTGTCCCACTAACACAAGAGGGGACTAAGGGCACATCTGTGCTGGCAAGAGCCGGCAGGGCATCTGCAGGGCCAGGCAAGTTGGAGCAGAGGTGCCTGAGCCAACAGAAAGCTGGATCACTGCAGCTGCAGCCCCACAGTGCTCTGCTGAGCTACCAAGCCCTGATTTTGAGCAAGGCTTATCAGCACAGCCACATTACTCAGATGCAGCTATGCCATTTCCCATCCCCAGATGGCAAGCGCTCTGAGCTGACTTTTAAATGATTAGCAAGTCCTTGCTGAAAAGCACAGCTTATTAGGGTAAAACTTCTATGCGTGATGCAGAGGTCTGGTTCCTCTGATGAAGTGAGTGCTTACTGAGCTTTGCTCATCAGGCAGGGGTTGCCATTCTGTGTGTTACACTGTTACCTGCTTCAAGTCCTTTTCAGACAGACTTTTTTTCAGGTGGAAATACCAGAAGGCCAGACGTTGATGTTTTGAATTATACAACCAGTTTCTGCTTTCCACAGTGAGAGGTCAGCTCCCTGCCAGCAAACTCATTTGTAATGCTGCATTTGCAAACTCCCGATAAAAGGCTCTGATGGAGCCACGCTTCACTGGGTAGTGGCAATAAAACTGCATGGCCTCCTTTTCATTGTAAAAAGCTTCCAAAAACCTACCACTTTAAACTAAAGCCTCAGTATGTAGATGGATATAAACCCATACAGGTGAGATTTACTATAAAACCTGAGCTATTTTTAAATGTTATCAGTCTAAAGGAAAACATCCTTAAAAGTCAATCTATAAAAGAATCTCAGTGATAGCATGAAATGTTAAGTATGTTTCTTTCCATGTTTGAATAGGATTTCAGTGTATTGACTCTGACCACAGGGGTCAAGAATATCAAAAGAATAATATGAAGGGAAATTTTAAAAAAGTTGTTTTATTCCAGGGGCTTGCCTTAAATACATGACACAAGTTATCACAAATAATTAGGCTGATATTTGCTTCAAGTTACAATTGCCTTTTTAAAATTTCTAGTCTTCTTGTAGACTGTTTAATGGGGTGACATAAACCAAAAAACTGCCTCCAGGACATGTGAGGTTGTTTACATTCAGGTGCCAATACCATCCTGGAAGCAATCAGATGGTAGATGAAGACTGATTTTGTTTGGGGTAAAAAAAAAAAAAATAGAAAGAAAAAGAAAAGAAAACACAAAAAACCCAAACACAATAGAACAGTTCTGGCAAAATTTAAAATGAATCAGTGAGAGGGTGTAGAATCAATGGGTAAATTATTTTGGAGCACTTCTTTTTGAGGTGATGGACACTGGTCATGTTGAACTCTGTCCTGAATACAAGGGAGGCCCTTGAGACAGCCTTTGAGACTGGACACCACAGATCTGTAAACACAGCCTTGGGTGCCACTGGAACAGGGCTCCCAGTCTCACAGCATCACCAGAAGTGCCTGGAGTTTCTCCTTCAGCACATGGTGGGTGGCTGCCAGCTGGGCCAGCCCATGCCTGAGACCATGCACAGTGCTTAGACGTGCACTTAGCGATAACGAAGGCAGACCTCAGCTTAAGCTCCTACTTGCTATTTCTGCTAAAACCTAGAATTGGTAATTATATAGATAGAAAAACAAACCCATTCCTTTTAGTTATTGTCATCATTTCCCCCCCAGACTGTCTGACTCTCATGAGCAGCCAAGTAATTTTCAGGCAGATCATTGTCCCCATAGTGCAGGAAATGGTACAATGGTACACAAAGAATTTTTTAAAAAGCTAAGCAATACAGCCAGAAGACATTTCTAATGCATGCATTTTGCTTCAAGAAATGCTTTATGGTAGAGAAAGGATAAGAGACAGGCTCTAGAGACAAGGTCTCCCTATTCCCTCTTTGTAAGCACAGCCCCTTAAAGAGATCCTAAGAAATCTCAGGTTTTTACTTTGCTGAATCCTGCACTGCATGTTCAGACCAAGCCCTTATTTTGTCCTCAGAGAAATATCCCAATGTGAAGATCCTCACTCCAACCTAATAGAAGAGCTCCATCCTATCTCCAAAATTTCATTAGCATCACTGGCAGCCACAAATCCTCTTACACTGGGGCAACTCTGCAGGGTCTATGTAGTCACAAACCCACTAGCCATGTTATCACACATGAGAAACCAGCTCAGCAGACACATGGTCAAGCTTCTTCTTTGGCTGCCCATAAATACCATTTCAAGACCAGGGCAGCCTCCTGTGTGTTAGGCCCTCCATACCCATAGATGCAATCCACACTACCAGCACAGCACAGGAGTGCCCATCTGACTAACCCAGGATGGCAATGAAACTTCATTACACAACTTTCACATCCAGTTCCATGTGTCACATGAGAGTGTAGTCAGTGTCAGTGCACTGAGATACATAAAATATTTTATAAACAACATCTGCCTCAAGATCTGCAAAAGATCATTCTTTTAGGGGTGCTCTTGTGTGTCTACATTTACAGCTTGTTAATTTTAAAAAGATCAGGATGGGTTTGGTAGATCCCAGTAGAAGATCCCAGTGTTTACACAGAGCACACAGGTACCCAGCAGTGACTGCATGTATAGGAAAAAGTCCTACAAGCCCTATTTCCTGGGTGTGAACCTGCATCTTGCAGAATGAAACTCAAGTATGGCTCTCAGATAATGTACAAAAAATATGTAATAGACAATCCATGCATCACCACAGTATAAACAGCACTTGTTGGGCTGCCTGCATCTCAAGCATCCCTTTGTAGAACCTGCTTTGTGAGGCTATTTGGGTCATGGAAACTCCCCAATGGGTATCAGCCTTGGGCTGAATTTTGAGATGTTCCCTGCAAGATCATACAACTTTTGTCATCCATAAAAAAAAAACCAAACCAAACCAAACCAAACAAACAAAAAAACACCAAACAAACAAACAAAAAAACAAACAACAAAAAAACAAACAAAAAACCCAAAACAAACAAACAAACAAACAAAAAACACCAAAAAAAACCAAAAACCAAAACCAAAACAAACAAAAAAAACCCCACCACACACAAAAAACACGTCCTCCTTCAAGGTGGCACTTTCAGAAGTTGCACTTTCTCAAAAGGAAAGAAAAAAAAGTCTGCTCACTTTTAAAAGCAAGCTTGGTTTTGGAAGGGTATTGGGTTTTCCTGTGTCCAGGAAAAAATGCCAGGTTTTCACAGTTTCCAAACTGAGAAAAGTCCCATTTTACACATGATCACTAAGGGTTTATTTGAGTTTGGCAGCTGAATGGTTTGCAGATTCCATCTGGACTGAGTATCCCCAGCCCAAAGCCACAAAGGTTGAGCAAAGCTTCTGCTGAAATCTCTCCCACCAGCTGCTCAGAGTCACTTGTGACACTGGTAGAGCTCCTGGAGGCATTCAATATGCAGCCTTTTCCCTAAAAAGGGAAGGTATTTGATCTAAAAAAGTGGCAATGTGACACACCACTGCATATTGCCATGCCTCCAACAGTGAATTTAAAGCTGTGTGAAAAAAGCAAGTCTGTGTCTAGCAGGAATTAGAAGTATTTATTAGCACACCACAAGGACTTCATAATACTCAGTAAAAATAGAAATCTACAGCCCAGCTTAGACAGGAAAATGAAGAGAAATTAAAGAAAAGGTTGCAAAACATTAACTTATGATATTGTTTTAACACAGATGTACACCCACTTAAAAGGTCTACTTTAACTGGACCAAATAACTAAAATATTGTCCTGGTTTTATTAGGATAGAATCATAGTCCAGCCATAGTCTGCAGGCCATTAGCAGTTTGGAGTCAGCCTGGGCAGCCCTGAGCTGGCTACAGGTGTATCCCATACTAGAAACATCACACTCATTATAACATGGGAAGTCTGCCGAGGGTAAGGGCTCCTCCTGCTTTTCTCCATCCCCCAGGTCTTCTCTCCTTTTTCCAGTCTCCCTTCTCTGCTGGGAAGTGGTCATTGCATGATAGAACAACTGTTACAGTTTAGCCCCAGATACAGACTAAATGTAGACAGCTATTCAAATAAAGGCTGAAAGTCTTCTGAGTGAGACATGAATGATGAGCATCTGGACTGCCACAATAGTCAAGGGTGGGAAACAGGTAGTTCTAGGACACAGCTCATCTCACCTTAAGGCAGACATCCAGATCATATAAGTACTTGTCTCCATGGATAAAACTTTGCGTGATTGACTAAAATGTGGCTTGTAATTCACATGTCTGAAGCTAGGGAGGACAATTTCACCAAAGCAGTTAAACGAAATGGGGAAAATTAACAGAAATTGTTAAGATAACTGAGGTAGGAGCATTAATTTACTTTCAATCAAGAAAGCTAGTATTGGAGAAAATTTCTCAAGCAATCAAGATTATCCCCACTCCTTCCTGCCATCCCGTTAGTCTCCTCAGTTCAAGTCTCCATGGAAACTTCATATCTGCTGGTTAGCAAGAAGTGAGAAGCTTGGCTCAGGAAAGGTAGTTGTGTTGATTTTATTTTTTTATTATGCAAGCACCTAGCTAAGGAAGAGCTTGCTCAGGGTTCTGCAAACATCTAGTTCCCACAGGGTATGCTTGGAAGCTCAGCAAGGTATTAACATAATAATTCCTCATACTGGTAATTTGATATTTTTCCCCTTCTCAGCTTCTTTAATTCTCTTCAAAAGCATTTTCAGCCTTACAACTTAAGCTGTAATCAGTCTAATGATTTTTTAAAAACTTTTCCATTACTTGTTTTTCACCTTTGTGTATGTCTGACTTTCACCATGATTCACTCCACCATGCCTGACAATTACCAGGTTTCATCCAGGTCATTAACAGACGGATCATTGTACTGCCTGGCAAGGAGCACTCTGGCCATCAGGTTTGACAGATAGTCATGATGACTGAAATTTGGAGCAGGATGCATTCCACATAATTTAGAGGCTGATCACATAGGCTTCCCCTAAACTAAACTCTGAACAGCCCACAGTCATCACTGCTTTGCATCTTTTATCATTCAAACTTTATATGACTTTCTGTCTAATGAGTCCTGAAATTTTCTACTCCTTGGGAAGAAACACTATGTAACTACCAAATCCTAAGGAAAGTATCTCTGAAATTTCTGTTCCAACTTCAGCATTTTCCAGGTTACCTGGAGCTACCACCACCACTCACTCATGTCAGGGTTGAGTCTGCTGGCACACACCATATATGTAAATTAGACCTGTTCATATCCTGGAAAAATTCAGAATAAGCCTCACATTAAGGTATCTGGGAGACTGGCCTCCCATTCCAACTTCCATTAGCTGGCATCTTCACCTTATAAAACACCTTAAGCAATACAGCTAAGAGTAGCATAAAAATGTCTTTAAAACAAACAAAAAAAAAGCATCAGTGTGAGCACTGGTCATTTTACCTCTCTAGCTTATCTTAGCTTATAACAGCAAGCCTACTGGAATGTACTGTCAATATAGCTCCTAAGAACTCTCAACACATCTCGAAATATGGTATTTGGTCATTGCAATTTTCCTTTTTAATACTTTTTCCTTACACATAAATATTTTGATTCTAGGAGAATGTTTCATAGATTATCTCACATTTTCAAGATCATTTTTAGAGACTGCAATAAGGATATATTAAAAGAAAAATATCTATGTAAGATTTCTTACTGAAGCCAAATGAATATTTCAGAGATGTCCTAGATTCATAGGTCAAGAAGAGTACAGATATATCTGGAGACCGTGAATCCAATTGCTAATGGCCTTTCCATCAAAATCTGATCACAGTGATAATGAGGCAAGAGTTGAAACTCGTGTTTAACTGACACGCATTCTGGGTTGCCACTGTGAAAGGAAGTGTCGAGCATGAAATCAGGGCAATATCAGAAACAGTATCTTACCAATACCTTATTAGCAGAAAAGAAAGAAACACTGAGAACAGATTCCCCTATCTACAAAACCAACCAACCAAACCAAACAAAACAAAAACAACAAAAAACCCAAACAAAACCAAAACCCAAACCAACAAATTAACAGTAGATAAGAGAGAGGGGATTGGAAAAAGAAACTGAATTAAAAGCTTATTTGATGTTGATACCTTTGTACTGTAAACACAGAAATGAGAACAGGAACTTCCAAGTTCCATTGTTTGCTCCATCTATGACCATGAGCAAGATTTACAATCTCTGTGCCTTCCTTTCACAATCTATAAAATATAACAACAAAAAAGTTCCTTCCTGGACAGGTTTAGCATGAAAATTTTACATTTTCAGGAAAGGATTTTAGAACCTTGGATTTGTCTGTACTGTTATTTCTATTTTTACTTACATCACTTTACTGTATGTCTATGGTTTGTTTTTTTTTAAATCATATGCATTACACGAGAGGACTAAATTTGAATAACTATCCATTTTCTAAACCCCTCAGGATTCATGCATTATTATTTATTAAGATGCCTGAAAACAAATTATTAGTCTACAAAATTTATAGGGTAGTGAAAGTTTGTAGCATTTACCTTTTTTTTTTTTTTTTTTCCCCTAACAGTTTTATTGTTTTAATGGCACAGAAATGCAGATTTACATTTGGAACCTTCCCCTGCAGTGGATATATTCAAACTTGATACTCTGCTTACTTTTACTAGATATCAACAGTGTTGTAAGTGGCATAATAGTTGAGATACATATCCCCTGGACCTGATGAGATCAGACATGCATAAAAGCCCCAAAGCAATATTCTTTAGAATAAAAGCAATTTCAGACATACCATATCAATTCACCCACTTCTATTTGTACTATGACAAGTCCAGCACCAGCAGAACAGTTGTATCAAGAGCTGGGTATATTCAACAGGTCACTCAATTTGACTCCATTTGGGCCATTCCTCTTTCTACTGAAGTCAGTGCTGTATCCCTCTTCCAAGAGCAGAGCAAATTCACTGGAATTCAGGACCTCTGAAAAACAATTGCTGAACAAATATTCTAGGATATTATTTTTAAAACAAGTCCAAACAGTCTCTAGTTAATAATTTTAAATGGGAACATAAGACAGCACTTGCCTACATTTAACATACACTTAAACAGTGTGTTTTAGGCATGAAACAGACCCCTGCAATTTTTTCTTAAGTTATATCTAGAAGAAAATCCCTGATCGTCACACATATGAAGGCTATTCCCTTAGCAGTTACTGAAAGAGGAAATAAAAACCTTAGAAGATCACTTTATTCTTTTCTTGGCACAGGCTGTGCTTCAAATAGCAATTAATTTGGACCGTTTTTCAAGTTGTTGCCTTTTTTATTAGTCTGCCTTGGCTTTTTGGGGAGTAAACTCAGTAGAGATCATTGTCTATCCTATATTGCTGCATTGCCTAATGTAACATCAGCCTTGAGTGAAGTGCTTAGCTATACAATAACTTTAAATTATTAACTGCCATGACAAACATTTCAGGAGAAAAATATTTACTGAGAACAGAAAAAGTGACAAGAAAAAAAGTGCAAATCATTATCTGGCACTTACATTTATGGGCATTTCTGTCTTTTTTTAAAGGATGCATCTGTCAGCAGCACATAGTTATAAGTACAGAAGAAGGAGACTGTTAACAGAGTACTCATCCTTAGGAAAGCTATTTTAATACCTTCATCTCTAGCTTCACCCATCTTCCCCCATCCTTGAAGTTAATGCTTCATTTTTCCTCTGCTAAGGTTGTCAAAATGGGATCGTCTAGAGCTTAAGAATCTAAATGAATTATGTTCTCCTTCTCTACTCTTTTTAACCACTCCTTGGTCTCCTGTGAACAAAGCCTGGAAACTTGTTTGTGTTCCAAGTTGTACTTGTACATAATAGATGAAGAAGCTATTTGAACTTCCATTGTACTTGGTTTTGTAATTCCAAGAAGTGATAAGGCATGAAGCAATCTATACTAAGCTAACATATGTGCAGATGAAAATGAAGGCCCTATACATCTCATGGGTTTAGGGATGCAAAAACAATTTTGCATTCAGCCCAACATAAGTATAATCTCCCTATGAACAAAACATTTATGGTATTCACTCAGCAGCCCAGATCAGCGTTCATTCTCCCATTCTCAAAGTGGTAAAGGAGCTGAGGGAGCCCACAGGAAGTACAGGCCCAGCATTACTGGTCATAAGCACAGAAATTGGTGCATTTTATAAAACAGGAGCAGGCATTATTATCCAGAAGATCACTACCATCCTCCAGCATGCTGGTCTTCTGTTGAAATGCAAACCATAATGCTCAGATTACTAGCCAAACATCAACACCCTTAAGCAGAACCACCTGCCCCAACGGGAAACTCCAGACACAGGAGAAACGTACTCATAGATGAAAAGCAGGGAAGATTAAAGATCTTTCATCCAAATTTGGTGCAAGAACTATAAGACATAAAAAACCAGCAACAAACCTGAAGAATAAGGAAAAAAAGAAAAAAAAAAAAAAGCCTAAGAAAATAAGTAGGCAGGACATGCTTTGACTAAGACTGAAGTCAAGACCCATATGGCACAATGATGAATGACCAGAAAATATATTCTGATAAGTTTGCCCCCATATCACTGTATCTCAAGGTAGTTTACACATCAAAATTGAACTCTTAGGTAGAAAACAGGTAAAAAATTAATTTGCTTTAGTGAAAGTGGCCAATTTTAGCAGACTGCAATTGTTTCTGGGATGTAAATGCATTTCTCTCTCTAGATAACACAGAAAACAATTAGTCACAGAGAGAATGCTTTTAAACACCTATCTTTGGAAGGATGTGTCTCAAGAAAAGCTTATTGCATTGACTCTCAGTGGTGAGAGAAGCTAATTATTTCCATCAGAAATCTCTAGGATAATAAACCAACTCCTCATTTAGAAACAAGCTTCAGAAATTCAAGTGAGTATTAAAAACATAAACTAATTTATGTTTCATTCAATTGCACTCAATAACGTTGATAGAAAGATTATTCTGACTTCAGAGTTATTTTGAACATAGCTTATCTGGTTACAACAGTTGTGCAAGAAGATGCTTGGATACTGACTTCCACCAAGGACAAGCTTGGCACGTACAGAACATTTGGAGCAGAGGGGGACTCCCCTTCATGTCATTGCTTGTAGACAGAAAGAGACATAAACTCATGTCTCAGCTGTTCCAATATTCAATATACATATATAGGCAAAATAAAGTCTACAGGGCGTTTAGTTCAGCTGCCCTGGGAGATCATTAAGCTCAAAGACAACTGTGGAACTATTGCACACAAATTCCAGAATGCAGATTTCAAACAGGCTCCATGAGTAATAAATTTCATTGCACAGCTGTGATGTGTGCGGATGTTTAATAAATGGAAAACCTTTTCTTTCACTACTTTAAGGATGCTAACCACATTTTCTGTTGTGAGGTGTGGTACGTGGCCTTAACATTCACTTCACAACCACGTAAACTTTATAATGGAAAACCAAAACAAACCAAAACAAACAATATCCCCCACACCAAGACTACATAGGCAAAAAACCAGGAAGACATAGTCAGTTAGTCAAGCTTGACATCACAAAGACCATCACTGAAATGCAGGCATAGTTGGTCTCCGCAGCAGTTGCTGCTGCTGTTGTCACTGTGTGACCAAAGCACATTATATTTCATAGAATCATAGAATGGTAGAGGTTGGAAGGGACCTCTGCAGATCATTGAGTCTAACCCCTTATTTCTTGTCTTGTGGTCTTCTACCTACCTTCCGTAACACCTTTCTTTGCAGATCAGAACTTATGACTACTTCAGCAGCTCAGATGCAAAACTGAAAAACAGCTGCTACATATCAGTGTTCTCAAGCACTTTTCTTTTTTTCTTTTTTTTTTTTCCTGACTGTATAGCTGGGGTTTTTTTCTGTAGGAAACTCACTATGCATTGAAGAGTCTCTGATAATGTAGACACACCTTTTGTTTTTAAGTTAATTCCTTCCCTATATTCATCCACGTATCTTCAGCATTTACTAAGGGGTTATTGAACCACTTCACTGCAGGAAAGGATGGCTCATGCTGCAGCCAGCCAGACAATGTTGGACATGGGCAAATGCAGCATAAGGAACAGCTTGATCTTTGCCACAGAAAAAAACCCTGTTCTGTGAAGTTCTTAATCTGGGGTTTTCAGTAAAAAGGAATTCCTCTTGAGTGTCACAGAACAAAACTATGCACCCACAGCACCAGAAAGCAGGAGGGGCAACACCTGTGGGTTTTTTTGCTTGTTCAGTTTGTTTTAAATAAAAAGATGCAAAAGCTACTTCATTAGGATTTGTTTAAAACAATATTTTACTAGATAATTGACTGATGAATTAAAAAAACCAAACCAAAACAACAACAAAACAATCAAACCATTACGCCAGATGCATCTTCTTTTCATTCCAGTACTAAATTCTTGCATGATTAAGGGCAAGCGGTGGTGAAGTGAAGAACATATGAGAACTTGGAGACATCTTAAGACACTTCAGACACCTCCTGCCAGTGGATTCAGTCAGAGGTGAGGAGTTTGGAGGGCACTAACTTCTCCTCACCTTTCTATTAAGTTTTTCTGCTGCTCTGTATGTCGTTATAAGGCAATTTGCAAAAATAAGCCTTGGATAATTTTATAAAACTTATTCAAATTACTCTAGGAAGTATTCCTTAACACCAGGGGGTTATTAAAACCATGCTTAATTTCAGACTCTGTCACACTGCTGAACCCAGGCAACAATGTGATCACACATTTAAAATGCAAATTAAATAAATATTAAGGATTCCAAAATCTTCACAACATCCACTTAGCACATTTAGCCCACCCTTCATGCTTATCTGTCATCAATGAGAGACAAGATACCACACTGACTAAAAGAGATTTTGAAGGTTTTAGAAGAAACTGCACTTTTTTTCCAGTACTACTATGGTTTATAATGTATTTTCATTTCAAATGAAGGAAATTTGAGACCAGAAATGTTTCAAGTCCAGTCTCCTGTATTGTAACGTTTGGTTTGGCTCCTGAAGCAGTGTTGAAGGGTGCTTTAGTTATCTTAATTCCTGGCTATCAAGTAAATATTTTCAGAAGTCCAAAATTTGTGCTACATGCTTTGGATTGCAGACCATACTATTTCCACTTGTTTCTGATGAGGAGCACATGTTTAGATCTAGAAGAAAAATGCTCTGTGATGGAAAGAAGAGCAATGTTTGCTTTCATTACTTAGTCTGACTGCTTTTATGTAATGCAGATAGAAATAAATCCTTGCAGCAGGAGGAGAATAAATTAAGAGACGAGAAAAAATGTTGATGCAAAGAACAGCCCTTAAAGTAACCAGAAAGAAAATAAGACTCCGTGCAGAAGATGCTAATGAGGTTGTGAGATACACCAAACTAGAGCCAGGGTGACAAAACACAAGATAAAGTTTAATAAAGGATCATGGATAATCATAGCTGGAGAGATTAAGAATAAAGGAAAAAAAGACTTTACTAAAAACTATCCCCCGATACGCATGCAATCATGCATATAAACATGCTTTTAATTTGTAACACTATAGCATTTCAAATGTGTCATAAGTTGTGAAAGTTAAGAAAAGCTATGTTGCTTTAGGCTAAATCTGTTTTGGTTTTGTCTAAATTACTGAGCCAAACACAATGTGTGGAGTTTGAATTCAATGCAGCGTTCATGTGCTAATATTTTCCCTAGTTAAATGTTTTCTTATGTATGGATACTATCAGTGGGAATTTATTAAACCAATTATTTGTCTGCTACAGTTGACTGTTCCTCCTCACCCTTCAGGAACTACATGAAGTCTGATGCAACCTCTCTTCTGTAAAATATCTCAGCCACTTCTGTATGCACAGTTCTCCTGTGACTCCTGTCTTGGACTCCCCTGTATGGATGTGCCAATTGGTGTCTTAAAACCATTTAAGAATTCAGGAAGAGGGACTGTGATACATTTGGGTTTTATTCAACAGAAGGAGAGAGCTTTGCAACAGGAAATTACACCATGTCAAAGTTTCAGGCACATATGCTACAGTAACTTCATAGATCTATCTAAGTATTTGAGCCAACAGAGGTAAATCACACTGTTGTTCATTAATGTTTCCTTCAAGACAGTTTCAGAAATATATAATTTTAGTTTATAAGACAAAATAACTAAAATTTGCTAGTGAAAAATCAATTTAAGTCCTTTTCTGTATATTTTGTCACACACTAGAACATGAAACATATAAGAGAGAGTCCTGGTAAGTCCACTTTTACAGCTGATGCCTCAGAGTAATGACTATTAGGAGACAATTGATATGACCTTCAACTCTTATAAAAGATGCAGATAAAAAAAGTAACTATTTTTGGTTAGACACTCAGAGGATAAGCCTGCCTGGAAACCCAAACTGTTCTAGAAATAAATGCTGATAAAACAGTATTCTTAACTGATAAGTATAAATAGAGTAACCTAGTACTCTTCCAGAGAGCACAGAGCAAGCTGGGGACCATAAAATTGCACTCCAGTATCACTTCCAGAAAGCCCAGGGAATTGCTCCCACGTTGTCATATTGGTAACTCCATAGCCTATTTCAAAACATTGTGTGAATACTATTCTAACAGTACCATTGCTGTTAAGGCCACGGAGATTGAATTTGCTTTCAGGAGAACAAAAAAAATAAACCAAAAAGAAACCCCCAAAACAACAACAACAAAACTAAAAAAAAGAAAACAAACAAACAAAAAACCCCACAACAAACAAACAAAAAACCAAAACAAACCAACAACAAAAACTAAAACAAAAGGGGGGAGGGGGATCAAAAACATACAGACAACATAAAACCAGATTCCGATTGGACCTATACTGTACTCATACATTAACCCCAGTGACTTCAGAGTAATTACACAAGGTTGTTAAAATTAGCATCTTGCCCATAGCACCAAGCAAATTAGAAACCCATAGACTCAGATGAAAGGAGAGACAGGAACTGAGAGCAGCAGGACACTGCCCCCATGGAGGCTTTGGTATGCAAAAGGAATTCGGGAGAGAGAAAAAAAAAAAAAACAAACCACTCAGTCCCAACCACTCTCTGGAACCTGACTGTAAGGGTACCTTTTAACAAAAGAAGGGAGTATAGTGGAGAGATTAGGAAGCCTTTCAAGAAGGGAGACAGCAAACTTGCCTGCCAGGCAGGTTTTTGCAAGATCTCATCATTCTATTTATAACACCACATGCCACGTTACATTACATCACACCATGGGAGATGCACACCACATGCAACTAAACACATTAGAAACACTGTGGGTTCTCTCCAGAATAAATGCCCACAGCTCACAACAGCAGCTTAGAGGTAAGTTTTCCAGAAAGGATACGAAATTCCTTGGCAAAAATTTGTGACCTATAGAGTTCTCTTTCACATTCTGCCAGCTCAGCACTTGAAAACATGTCATCTATCATCACCTCTCTTTTATCCACCCCTGCTTTTTTTCCACTTGTTCAGGGTTTGTTCTTGTCTTTTCCTCCAAGAACAAACTGCAGTGTAATCCTTCCTGTATTATCCCTCTCTACCCAGGAGCTCATTCACACATCCTGTTTTGCATCATTAAAGCAAACTGTCACAGGTAATTAGCAGGCCTGGGGTGTCCTGGGGCTTCTGGAGCAATCTGCAGACTTCACTGCTCTCAGGATGGTGACCAGACATCGCTTTGCACAACCTGATCTAGTTTGACCTGTTTGGAGGAGAGCGTTGGAGTGGATGACTTCTGGAGGGCCCTTCCAACCTGAACTATGATTCTGTGATTCTCGATATATTTCCTAATGATATAGGTACCACTTGCCTTCTAAAAAACTCCAAAAACCACTAACATAACAACCAAGTATATCACCTAGATTATTTATAGTGTTTGCTTTACTTTATTTGGGTTGGAGTTCTCCTAACGTAAAATAGTCAACGCTAGTTAAGCTTGACTTCTACAAGTGCTGGCTCTTCACAGCAGGATGACAGTGCTAAAAATTAGAATGAATCCAAGGGCTAATATTAACTTCTGAAACCTGAAAATATCAATTGTAAAACAACAAGACCAGGAATTGTATGGAGGCAGATAAAAAGCATCTCAAAAGAAGCTTTAGGAACTCTAAACTGGTATAGAAGTGAGACAAGATTTGAATCAACAACTGAAGGGGAGATGTCATTTCCTTCTAGAGTTTGTACACATACAGACAACTTTGTACTGGTATCAGTTATGTCCTTAGCCAAAATGGAAGGTAATCACATAGCTTAAAAAATTAATAATTTTGAAATCTTTATGAGATTATGCATGAAAATCCATACATGTTACCAAGTTTTGAAAAAAATTACTATGTGAGCACACAACTGAAGACTGCGTCACAACAAATGTGCACAGATTACATGGGACACTCAGTTACTATTCCCTAAATTCTGTATTGTTGACATTGTAAATTTATTGGTATTTGTTTACTACAGTATTTTTGAAAGGAATATTATTTTCTCTAGCATATCAGAGCTCATTCTGGCACAGGGTCTCCATTTAACTTGATGTGGAGAACATGGAAGAAGTGATTTTTGTAATGAATACAAGTTTTTGCATTAATTTGGCACACGGGATAAGGTTGATAATACTGTGACATGAAGAAAATTTTAATAAGGAGAGAGAAAAAGCAAGCAAGCCCACAGTTATACAAGGAAAAACAAACACACAAATGGATTTCAGAGATAGTCTGGAAAAAAAGCAGCAGCAGGATTTCACTTTGGCATTTTCAGGACATGTGGTATTATCTGTATTTACTTTGGTGAACCAAGTAGCCTACCATCAGATTCAGTTCTCAGTGCCTATTTAGTTAGCTGTCTGAGATAAGCAGGGTTTAGCATGCAGCATTTGTTGATTCTAAGCATAAAAGGATCGCATCTCTCCACTTCACTTAATAGGATTATATATGCCGAGCAATTTGCAGTGTGTCAAATGCCACAGTGAAATCTTTACTGAAGTAATTGTTTCATCTCCAGATTTTGAGTCACTATCATATATAGTTTTTACCCAGAACTTGTATTACAGAAAAATGAAAAAATGCCTTAGACTGCAGAGGAGAGCAAGTAAAAGTATCTTTGTAAACAGTTTGCTTTAAATGTAAACCATCTAAAGCTATACATGCTTACATTGCATATTGCCCACAAATGTATCTAAAGAAAATAAGTGGTGTCCCCATGATGACAGGCAGGATCATGACAGCTTTCGTGAGGAAATGCCCTGGCTCAGTGCCAATTGCCTGGACCTTTCCATTGCATGAGGCTTCATACTACAAGTTCACTGGAGTGGAAGAGCCCCAAGGAAGCGATGATCCATTGCTGGGTAAATCATTAGACAATAGTAGAAATTCAAAAAAGTATATCAAGTCAAGACTGATGCTTTCTCTTTCTCCTGTTTTCTATACTTTATGAGCATTTTGGGAGAAGACAAGACAAAAAAGGGATGCTCTGGACTAAAGGCTGATATTTGAACTGAAGCCTCTATGTCCCCTATTGTATGTGCAGCAAAAGTTGTGGCAATCTGGTGCCATTTAAAGATGACACTCGGGACTCCAAACTATTACTTGTGTTTGCATCCACATCAGGACTTGACAAAGACCCTTTCAAAAAAAAAAAAAAAAAAAGAATCTATACTGCATTGGTGTCTGCGGCATTCTCACGTCTGTGTTATTTCACTAATAGGTGGATGAATGCGGATGAGTAGAAAACACACTACATCCTCCTGCCTCTCCCAATGCCAACTTCACCCAAAGGTCACACTTCACACTGCCAGACCAGATGGAGAGCACAGACCAGTGAAAGAACTGTTCCCAAGCAGACTTCTTATCCCTCTCTCTCTCCATGAACTTCTCTCTGAAACAGGGTCCTGCAGAAAGAGCACTGAGCATCCCTGAGCTGCTTCCTACAGGCTGACCCACTGTCACACTAACTCACTACTGAAATTTGTAGCCAGCTAATGAGATTGCTAGCAAGAGAACTACTTCTCAGCCCACAAAGCAAGGTTTCCTAGAGGACAGCAAAATGCACAGTTCCCCTGTAAATGTTTGGGGTTTTTCCTGGTTTCAATGTTTAATGCATCACAGTTCTCTACCAGCTACACTTTTTCTTCATGTAAAATAAATAAATAAATAGGATTGTTTCTCCTTCATCTCTTCACTATCAACAAAAATCTTCTTAATCTCTTCACCATTGACAAAAGCAGGATGCCCTACAAATTCATATGAGTTTCTCTGTTTATAACCCTCTTTCTCAGTGTCCTGATTTGAGTTAGAACAGAACAAATTCTGTTCAGTGATTTTACTTCTCAGCTCAGTCTCTTCTAATTAACTGCACTTTCTGAAGTTCACTGCATATTTTCTCAGACAGTGTCTGCTTCTCGAAGTGGTAATACTTGATGTTTAGAGTTACTACCGAGGACTGGTGTGCAGAAAGGCTCTTTCTTATACTTGCTCCTGTGCAGACCAAGGTCACTGATAAATCTTGTGTGTCACACTGTGGGGTGCAGTAAGAGACCACACCTGCAGGGAGGAGCAGCCAGGACAGGTGACCCTAAACTGACCAGCATGGGATTCCATCCCATATATGTCATACTCAGTATAAAGCTGAGGGATCACAAAGGTCAATCTTTCTTCAAAGGACAGCATCCAGGGAGGACTCTGTCCATTCTGCCTTCGATCCCAATCCACGTGTTCCTGAACCAAGCTCCAGAACCCAGTTCCTGAATCCAGTTCCCGAATCCAGTTCCCATCCGCAACTGAGTTCAGTCTGGGTCTTCCCCAGTACCTGCTCCACAGCATCAGTGGTGACAGTGATGTTATTACTATCAGGGGGTTTGGCTTGATACTCATTTTGGATGTCTACCAATGTCATCCCAATCTTCAAAAAGGGCAAGGAGGAGGACCCAGGTAACTATAGGCCAGTCAGCCTCACCTCTATTCCTGGAAAGGTGATGGAACAGCTTTTTCTTGCCACCATCTCAAAGCATGTTGAGGAAAGAAGGCTTATCACGAGTAGTCAACATGGATTCAACAAAGGGAAGTCATGCTTGGCTAATCTGATAGCCTCTTATGATGGCACAAGTAGATGGATAGATGAGGGGAGGGCAGTGGATGTAGTATATCTCAACTTCAGCAAAGCTTTCGATACTGTCTCCCATGATATCCTTGCAGCCAAGCTTAAGAAGTGCAGCTCAGATAGTTGTGTGATGATAGGGATTGGAAACTGGATGAAGGACAGAGCCCAGACAGTTGTGGTCAGTGGAGCAGAGGCTAGCTAGAGGCCTGTGGGTAGTGGTGTTCCCCAGGGGTTGGTCCTGGGTCCAGTGTCATTCAATATATTCATCAATGACCTGGACGAAGGGATAGAGCATATCCTCAGCAAGTTTGCTGATGATACAAAATTGGGAGGAGTGCCAGAAGACCATGCTGCCATCCAGTGTGACCTGGACAGGCTGGAAAGCTGGGCAGGGAGAAATTTAATGAAGTTCAACAAGGGTAAGTGTAAAGTACTGCATCTGGGAAAGAACAACCCCATGGTTGGGGGCTGATCTGTTGGACAGCAGCTCTGGGGAAAAAGATGACCATGATCCAGCAATGCACCCTCATGGCCAAGAATGCCAATGGCATCCTGGGATGCATTAAGAAGAGCGTGGCCAGCAGGTAGAGGGAGGTTCTCCTCCCCCTCTACTCTGTGCTGGTGAGGCCCCACCTGGAGTACTGTATCCAGTTCTGGACACCCCAGTTCAATAAAGACAGGGAGCTACTGGAGACAGTCCAGCACAGAGCCACAAAGATGATTAAGAGAATGGAACATCTCCCTTATGAGGAGAGACTGAGAGAGATGGGTCTTTTTAGCCTGGAGAAAAGGAGACCAAGGGGTGACATCATTAATGTCTATAAATATATAAAGGGCAAGTGTCAGGAAGATGGACCCAGGCTCTTCTCAGTGACGTCCAATAATAGGACAAGGGGTAATGGGTACAAGCTGGAGCATAGGAGGTTTTTAAACATAAGGAAAAACTTTTTCACAGTGAGGGTGACAGAGCGCTGGAACAGGCTGCCCGGGGGGTTGTGGAGTCTCCTCCTCTGGAGATATTCAAAACCCACCTGGACATGTTCCAGTGTGACCTGATCTAGGTGATCCTGCTCTGGCAGGGAGGTTGGACTAGGTGATCTTTTGAGGTCCCTTCCAACCCCTAACGTTCTGTGATTTGTACATATTCCATTTTATTATTATTTTTGTTAAGGCCGGTTTGTTTTATTTTCTAATCCATGGGTATCTCTCCCTTGTTCCCTTCCTTTTTCCCTTTGGGAAAGGAGAGGGGTTAATAGAAAGCAATCTGTCATTCATCTAGTGGCTGGCTCAGCCCTAAACCTTGACCACATCTGCTCCTTCTGCTGGGACTTGCCTGCGGGTGAATCAGGAGTTGAGTTGCTTCTAAAATGCTGTCTGAAGCCCCTGTCTAGAAACATGACTTCCAAAAGACAAGTAATTTAACTCACCGACCAGTATTTAAAAAAAGCCAAGCAAACAAAAAATAAGTACCCCCAAGAGTGTAGATAGACAGAATAACATACTATACTTGCTCCTGAAATAATATTATTTTCACAACCCTTTCATCCCCACAGTTAATTTTACTTGGTACACCATTTTCATTTTACCCCTCTTACAGTAACACTGAACTAACAAGTTTAGGTTGCCAGTCTTCACAAGGCAACTGCAGTGCAGCAGTCTCCAATGAAAATTGCCACCAGCCTGGTGACAGGAGCCTCTTTGGTCCCATGGGCCATTCCCAGCTTATGAGCAGCCTTTGCTCTAGCTAGCAGCAGGAGCCTGGCACCACTATGAGCAGTACAGCTCTCCTACACGGTGGAAATTCCTGAAGGGCCTCTACAATACAGAATTTCTGTAGAAAGCATCTTATCTCCATTTTCTTTAGAGTTGTAACTTTTTCATCCCAATAAAGGCCACAACTGCTCTATGTTAAAACAACTTCCCTCACGCATTCATGAGCTCAGCTAGTCTGGACTTCACATATTCACAACTCCTCAATCTATAGCTCACTCCTTTTAGCCAGGTAGAATTGCTTCTCAAGCAGAATAAAACAACATACCTTAAACACATGTTTCCAGCCTGCCAGTCCCTCCCTGTCTCTTCTCTTGTCCCTTCTTAACCACATCCCTTGGGACCTCTCCAACACAGGTTCCCCTCCCATGGCGGGGGACCTGACAATAGGAATTTTGCATTTGCTTTTTACCTTGAGGCATCAGGTTTGAACATGAGTGAGACCTTGTACCTGTTGCTTTCATGTCCTTCCTCCACATACACAGACTGCAAAACAAGACAGTATATGGCCTGTCTTTCCAAATGGAGGAAAGAAGTAGCAAGCCCAACCTTTGTTGTGAACCTCACTGGCACAATTCACACATCAGAAAAAGGAGCTGAAAGGTATCTCATGTAATGGCCCTGATAAGCATATTCCTACTAGACAAGCCTAGAACAACCTCCTTCTTCACCCTAGCATCCAGATAGGATAAAAGACTAAGGAAACTGTCATTGCTGAGGTCAGCAATTCTGCCTGAGCTCTGACCCTGAGGACAAGAGACAATATTAAAGTCTGCCAACCTGAGGGGGTACAAAAGTTCACAAGATACTTGAACAGCTGTTGGAAGCCTTCTTACCACTGATGTGTCTGTCTCAACAGAGGTTAACAGCAGAAATCACTGCATTATAATTTTGATGGAAAATCTGCTTTACTACTTCTTATGATTAACAGGGGGCAAGATTTGTATTTATATCAACTTTAAGTGACAATTAGTCAGAAACACACAAAAAAAAGTGTAACACAGCCTTAACCTACCCCCCACAAGGCCCTAAAACTGTGATTAAAAGCTTACTTCTGTCCACAGTGTTCTTGCACAACAGAATCTGCTTAGCTGTCATTTGCCACAAGTTCAATTATAAAATATATAGACGTGAACTCCTATGGTATTTGTAGTTATTACAATTGTGATGTAAATTTTAATGGCAATAACTCTTTGGGGAAAATGTTGAGGTAAATAGGATTTTAATTTTTTCTAGCTATCATCCATGGATGCAGAAAGAATACACTAAATGTGAAATGGTTTTAACACATCTTTGCCAGTCAGTGAATAAGCCGTGACAAGTGTCTGAGTTGGAAGGTCTTTTCTCTGATTAAACCCAGATACATGTCTGTCAGAGGCAATATTTTTTTTCCCAGCAGCTTCTGCACCTACACACATAATTTCATCCCAAATCTCCCTTTCAAGGCAGTTCCTCTTCAGTAACCTCATAACAACCGTGGCTTCACCTCATGTGCAGTACAACCAGCAGAGTGCAAGCACTGGACATTTAGTGGGACCACCACCACTGCAAAGACGTGAGCTGATGGAGAACTTCTCTAGCCACCACAGCAGAATGTTTTGCCTCTCGTCAGAGATGTGGCCTCGGGCATAAAGCCAGTGAACTGCACAGAGCAGTGACTAATAGCAAGCCAAACTCAAGCTAGGAAATATTTCGCATGACTAAGTACTACTTCAATAGGAAAATAAACCTTTATCCAGAACCACCCAAAACCACTTGTGTCTGGTATAATACTGCTTCCAGTGCAGAACACAAGTGTTCTGCAGTATGAAGTGGGGGATAGTGTTCTTTTCCATTTTGGGACCCTGTCAAGTTACCATTCCTTGACAAGGTCCCATTTGCCAGTGAAGCTATGTGCACTGTCATCACTTGTTATCAGTGCAAAAGAAACATACAATGTGCTTGATCTTTTTAACTGACGCTGATACTTTTAAGTGCTTGCAAGTGTGAAGTGAAAAGCATGCACACACTTGGTTGACAGATGGCAATCTCAGGAAGCAGCAGTTCAGCTGGACATCTGAGACAGCATTCAGGAAACTGAACTACACAGAGACAAATTGCTGGTCACATAGAAAATCCACAGGCAAGGAAAGAACCCAGCATAAATTTCTCATATCTTCAGTTATTCTCACTACACAGTCTCAGCTTCAAGTTTGAGGGTACCTTTTAAAGAATTACAACACTGACAGTTTTTTATTATGTGGCTTATTACTCTAAGGGTTTATGTTGCACATTTTACTGTATCAGTGTTTCCAATATTGTTCTTCTGGACATCAGCTGAGGTTTTCATAGCCAACAATAGCTCTCAAGGTCTCTTAAAAGCCTAAGTATTTATTGATCCATAAAGTTATAGCTGCCTTGTACTTTTCAGATAATCTTTCATGATCCAAATATTCCATAAGCTTTTTCTTATCTGTCAAAATAAAGCATCACAATATAAATATCAGGTATATTTAGAGAATTTTTTGAACGAAAACCTTTTCATTATCTTTCATGTTATTCAATTTCAGTGCATTTGTTTTAAATTTAATCCTACTGTAAGCATAAGTGGTTTGATCCCTGCTATAGATTACATTTAGGACTTGGAACAGTCTAACACTGCAACATCTGACAAAACATTTTCCACTTCATCACAAGCTCCATTCAAATCTCCTTTTTTAAATTATCTACAATTGAGGCAAAGAACTTCACAGACAAGGGAAAAAATATCCTGGAAGATTTCCTGCCCTGAGACATTGAAGTGAGAGTAGATAGCACAGAAAGTTTTCAGTGTTGCACAATAAACCACACAACCTAGATCCCACATACTAGAACCATCAGCACTTATGTACATGGGCAGAAAGGACATATTGATAAGCAATTGGAGATGGACCATCTGTTACTGGCTACGTAAAACCTTACAACCTATACATGTATAGGTAACAACTTCCTATCCAGCAAATCTACTTGTGTATTTTCGCTGTTCCACCTCTTTCCCCTGTAAGATTTGACCCAGGCCCCTGGATATTCAGTTCAGTGAACTACCATAGGAGAAATCCCAACTTGCACAAGGGGTAAACAAGCATTTAAGACAGTACACATGAGGCATTGTCAGAAATGCTCACAACCACCCTGGGTATATTCTGTTAAAGTAACTATGTAACCCCCACTGAGAGTCTCCTCTGTTATTTTTAGAGCAGAGAGGAGCTTTTCAGGTGAGAACAGAGGCTGCATAAAGGCCAGCAAAAGGGTATGCCCATCTCAATTTAAAACGCAATGTAGATTTCTTTGTGAATGTCAAAATTACACCGGACCTGTCATGCTCTGCAGTTTCCCTGCTGTCATAATCCAGGCTGCAATTTCTGCAGGTTACAGTGCATCAGATGAATAGTCAAAAATCACATGCTCTTCTGTTCCAGACATACACATTGTCCCAGGTCTTTGGGATCATTGCATCAAAGAGCAGAAGTTATGCAAAAACATGGCTAAACACAAGAAAGGGGGATTTATGAATGTTGCAGCCCTCAAACACCTTTGAAGTATGTAACTTCCAGAACTAGTCATTAGCATAATCCAAATAGTAAGGCATCATCATGCTGTATTGTAACCAAAGACATTAAGCACACAGAGAAAACGGGTACTTTGGCTTAAGACATAGCTTCAGCATGAAATGGGTTTATCTTACTGGCCTAGTCTCCAGCCTTTGCCATGTCCTAGCCATTAGTCACGAGAAGAGATGGTGTGATCAGTTCTTGTGATCACTTCTGTTCCTTCTGAGAGGAGTCCTGAGTACAGGGGGAGAGAAGGAGCTCCCTCATGGTCCAGCCTGACCCTGGGGCTCACGGAAGGGAGCGGTCCCACCCTATCATAAATACAACATGGGGTTTGCAGTTATGTGGACTCATCAAACATGGGACAACCTGATCCACTGTGGCACTGAAACAAGTCCCATTCACTCATTAAAGAAGCAGTTGTTTTGCTGAGATTACAAAGGGGTGTTAACCCAAACAGACTCCAGCTAGAGCTTGCTTTTAATTAGGCTACAAAGACTTCAGTAGCACAGTGGTTGTGACTGCTAATGTTTTGTTCCACAACCAGATCTTAAATTGCTGAAACAAAGTTCCTTGATAAAGAAAGAAAGAAAAAAAGATTGGGGAAAAAAATAAAATAAAAAAACAACTTTTGAAGAATTCCATAGGGAAGACTCAAAAAAGATTCACACCCTGAAAAAAACCTCTGCATCAGGAATTAATTGCAAGGTGAATAATAACTATACTGTGTTCATAAATTAGATGTTGGATATGACTCTAGGGCTGTATTTGAGAAGTTCAGACAGAAAACAAGTACTGAGAGGAAGGAGGTATAACTCAGGTAAGATTGTTTAAAATGGGTGATCTGACCAGTAGAGGAGCAGACAGAGCAATTGGAAAACCTGAAGACACCTCATTATAGCACATCACCACTGAGTCCGTGCCATTGTTTCCAGCTTTCCTTGAGGAAGCTTGCCCATACATACAGAGCCTAGGCAACAGCTACTCTGATTCAGTGCCGACCCAAGAAGGCTCAGGTTTTGGCTGCCTGCACCATCTCTCAGCAGTGCAGGAACTTGCAAAATAAAGACAGCAGCTGTCTTTACAGGGGGAGATCTATGAGAGGCTCAGCATGCTCTCACCACAATGCTACCATGCAGATTTGGGCTTGAGGCACCAGTATGGTACTACTGGAGAAAGCATGTGCCACAGATGCTAGAATGACAGACACTTCTATAGGCAGAGGCTGTTTAATCTTTCGTAGATGAACTCTGTGCTTACAGACAGCTATGAAGCAAAGCATTGGTAGCTAATGCTTTTATTCTCTCACGTCTTTCCCCTCCACACCTCCTTTCATGCTACAGAGGCCAACAAACAGAATCACAGAATCATCTAGGTTGGAAAAGACCCATGGGATCATCATGTCCAACCATTCACCCTACTCTACAAGTTCACCCCTAGACCATATCCCCCAACACTACATCTAAGCAATTATTAAGCACATCCAGGGATGGCGATTCAACCACCTCCCTGGGCAGTCTATTCCAATATCCAGCCAACTCTTTCTGTGAAGAATTTTTTCCTAGTGTCTAGTCTAAAGCTACCTTGTTTTAGCTTGAAGCCATTCCCTCTGGTTCTATCACAAATTACCCAAGAGAAGAGACCAGCACCAACCTCTCTACAATGTCCTTTCAGGTAGTTGTGGAGAGTGATGAGGTCTCCTCTCAGCCTCCTCTTCCTCAAACTAAGGAGGAAGCTTAAAACAGACCTAGCTCCTTCAAACAGTCCCCATATGATTTATTCTCCAGTCCCTTGACCAGCTTCATTGCCCTTCTCTGCACCCGCTCTAGCACCTTAATATCCTTCTTCTACTGAGGTGCCCAGAACTGGATGCAGTACTCAAGGTGTGGTCTCACCAGTGCTGAGTACAGAGGGACAATCACCTCCCTACTTCTGCTGCTCACACCATTTCTAATACAAGCCAGGATGCCACTGGCCTTCTTTGCCACCTGGGCACACTGCTGGCTCATATTCATTCGCTTGTCAATTAGAACCCTCAGATCCCTCTCTGCGAGACAGCTCTCCAAGCACTCCAAGCCTGTGGCATTGCATGGGGTTGTTGTGGCCCAAGTGCAGGACCCAGCACTTGACCTTGTTGAAACTCATAGCATTAACACTGGCCCAGCAATCCAGTCTAAATCTCTCTGGAGAGTCTCCTTATCCTCACGCAGATCAACACACCCATCTAACTTGGTGAAATCTGAGAATTTACTGATGATAGACTCTATGCCATCACTGAGATCATCAATAAAGATGTTAAATAGAAATGGTCCCAACACTGAGCCCTGAGGAACGCCACTTGTGACCTGTCGACAGCTGGATTTAATACCATTGGCCACTACTCTCTGGGCCCGTCCATCCAGACGGTGCTTGATCCAGCAGATCGTATTCTCATCCAGGCCATGCACAGCCAGTTTTTCCATTAGAAATCTATGAGGAACAGTGTCAAACGCTTTCTGGAAGTCCAGGTAGACCACATCCACAGCCTTTTCTTCATCCAGTAGTCAGGTCATCTTGTCATAGAAGGAGATCAGGTTCGTCAGGCAAGATCTGCCTTTCCTGAACCCATGCTGACTGGGCCTGATCTGCTGGTTGTCCTCTATATGGCTTGTAAGAGCACTCAGGATGATCTGCTCCATGACCTTCCCTGGTACAGAGGTCAGACTAACAGGTTTATAGTTACTTGGGTCCTCCTTTCTGCCTTTCTTGTAGATGGGTGTCACATTTGCTAAGCTCCAGTCCATTGGAACCTCCCCAGTTAGCCAGGACTTCATATAAATAATGGAAAGGGGCTTGGCAATCACATCCGGCAGCTCTTTCAGCACTCTGGGGTGTAACTCATCCAGTCCCATAGATTTCTGTGCATCCAAGTGGTGTAGAAGGTCCCTGACCACCTCCTATTTAATCATAACCTCATTCTGCTTTCCCTCCCTGTCTCCCATCTTATGAGGCTGGATGTCCAGCGGATAGCTTGTTCCATTGCTGAAGACTGAGGCAAAGTAGGCGTTAAGCACCTCAACCTTTTCCTCATCTTTTGTTACTAAATTTCCCTCTGCATCCAATAAAGGATGGAGATTTTCCCTAATTCTCCTTTTGTTATTAATGAATTT
>JANHGN010012914.1:21852-117033 GCA_024605025.1 Megaceryle maxima | reverse complement strand
GGGAGAGGGCAAAATAGAAAGATGAGAAATGAAGGAAGCATGATTAAGCGCTTTCTTCTTCCCCCCCCCCCCCCCCCTTTTTTTTTTTTTTTTAATTGTGGGTAGATAAGATCCTTTCTCCTTTTGTTTTAAACTCTGAGTAACAGGCTGCCTTGTCGCTGCAAGAAGCCATACATCTCTAAGGCACAGCACTCCTGCCTGTGCCTGTACCTGGCTCCTTTCTCGCATTGCTGTTTTTTAAGTTTCATTATGTCTCATAGCCTCAGTGTCATGTTTGGTGGAGCTCCCTGCCACTGAACCTTGCTGCTCTGTCTCACTTGATTTTTCCATAGTCTCATGAAGCCTGGTTTCTGCAAGTATATCTTTTCCCCCAGTGCTAGTTACTGGTTCCATAAAAAAGGGCCCACCAAAGTGTTGCTTCATATTTTTTTGTTTTGCTTTTCCTGGGAAATGAAGTTCAGCCCTTTCATAATCCTCACAACTGAGCCTTTCCCTTGTGCCTGGTATACTGACTGGGGAAAGTCCATTGCTGCTCTGAGTTTGGAAACCAGTCTGCTGTTTGTGCTGAAACCTTTCCATTCCCCCTCCCTTCCCTCATAATCATTCCAAAGAGAAAAAGAAAGCTGCTTCTGTCATTCAGTAAGGTTCTGTAATTGTTTATTCCAATAATAAATTTTTTGCATCAAAATAACCTTAGTGTTTAGCAGTTGTATAGCCTTTTGTCTGTAGATCTCGATGTGCTCTATGGAGACGGGAAACCACAACACGAGGGAAGTGAAGTGACTTTGCTCAAGGTCCCAGAGAAAAACAATAGCAGAGATGGGAATTAAACTCATCCCTTCTAATTCCCAGAACAGCAGTCGGTCAACTTGGCCAGGTTGGGACACTTTAACCTGTGGCTATTATTCTCTTTTAATGAAGCCATTTATCTATGGACTGTATCTGATTCAGAATCCAGAGCAAATTGATTGCATGTGTCTAATTATCTTATTAGAACTGACACTCTGTCTGATACATCTCACCATACATGACGGAAAATAGCCATTTATGTGGTGTATGGGGGTAGGGGTCTCAGTCATTGTTGAAGGAGGACTCCCTGAAGTCTGAATAATAAAAAACTACCCAATACTCAGGAGCTTTTGATGAGGAAGCTTTTTTCCTTCAAGTTCTCATGTTTCCCAACTCAAGCTAGTAATCTAATTTCTCTCAGGATTGCTAAAGCTTCCTAATAAAGTGTCTATATCCATATGGTTTGTAGCTATAAATTGCCCAAGAGGCATTGCTATCTATAAAATGATCAAAATGTTCACAAGCAAAGTTGCACTGGGGTGACTAAGGCACATCTCCACCCTTGCAGGTGTCCAAAACCTGGTGAGATAAGGCTGCAAACAACACAATGTAATTTCCAAGTTAGCACTTTTCTGAGAGAGGGGTTGGACCAGATGACCTCCAGAAGTCCCTTTCAACCAAATCTACTCTATGCTTCCATAAAACATTACACATGTATTTGTATGTGTGTAGAGAGTGTATATATGTGTGCATATGCATATTTAGTTTTATATGTGGAACTTGTGTACACAACAGGGTCAGAAAGCAGATGCCACACTTATTCCTGGTGAATCCAATGGGTGTTTTTGTAATGCAAGTTAATTTTAAGGTAATATTTACTGTTAAGATGAGAGCAGCAGATCTTGTCCCTCAAAGAACTGTAAGAGTAGTTTTGCTTCCACCTAGAAATGCACTTTGCTCACTTCTTGCCCTTGTCTCAACTGAGATGATGAAAATAGATTTGTCTTTTGATTTACTGACAATATAATTCCCTTTCAGGTTCTCAGGTATTGCATTTGGGCAACATATATAGCCTTGACAAAGATATTTGTGGATTTGAGAATTTTTTTTTGAAGTGCTTCTCTTTAGGATTTTCTCCACGGAAATAATGAAATCTATTATTCTGAAGCTTTGTAGATGCTATTGTTTAGAGATATTTGTGTGAAGAATTTATGCACCTCTTTAATAATAGTAGGATCCCTTTTGTTTTGTGTAAGTATCTCCAGGCTACTGAACAAAAGGCAAAGGAAAACTTTCCCTCAGAAACTTAAGAGGGAGATGCACAGGGCTGCTAGCGTGTAATGAATGTTTGTGTTGCTGAGCTCAGCCTGGGCTCCGGGGAGGAAGAGTCATAACCCTGCTCCCACTGTTGTGTTTGGGGAATGGTAACCACTAGCAGCTCCACACACTGACACTTGGCCATTATTACCCAAACCAGAAAAGAAAGAGGCAGAGAAGAGTGGGGGGAGATTTACTGACTGAGTAAAATACTGAAAGACAGGCCTTGGCCAGCTGTGGCAGAGATAATTGGGAGTACTTTGTGTGGGCCTGACTTTGACAGTCCTTCAAAGCAGGCAGTCTAGTTTGCAGGCAGTGGCTGCATCTCCCAACGTCTAACACAGTCCAGAAAGTGGCTTGACCTGATTTGGGGAGAAGCAGGAAGAAGCTGTTTGAAAGCAGCAAAATATTTAGCTGAAAAGAATAAACAAACCTCTGGACAGGCAAATAAATAGTGGATTAATTTACAGGATTTTAATGATGGAAGAAAAGCCCATTAAATCCAGGCATAAGCAGCACACATGGAAGCAGCTCAAGACCATGGAAAACAAGCAAGAAATGGCTGTGTTGGGAAAGCACACAAACCTCTGGGGAAGGTGCCAGAGAAGACCTGCTTGGCTTGGAAGTCTGGCAGAGCATAATGCAGTGCTTCACCCAATGCTTTAAGTCCATACTGAGGGACAAGTAAGGTGGGAGATGAGCACTAACACATAAGTAGGGTGGTTGGAAACTCTCATGTGTTTCCAGGTTCAAATGGCAACACATTCATGCTTTTCACTGACATCTGCACCTAGCAAGACTGCTTAGTCCCTACAGCACACTTCAGATCCTAAAGCCTGTCAGCAATGGATTCTGTAAGGCAGCAGTAGGAGGGGATGTTCCCAGTCAAAGTCCTCCCTGTTAGCCGTGGTGGTCCAAGGGCTGAGTTACACTAACAGCATTCCATCACAGTGATGCTGCTACCTGCCCTGCTTCCCTGCACTGAGCTGGGGCTTGGGAGCAGCCAAAGGCTCCTCACTGAGGGGAGCCCACTCTGCTAACAGGTAGGCCCTGAGCTTCCTTTGTGAAAACCTGTGGACAGATAATAAGCCACAGGAAGAAGATACAGCAGGACCATGTGGAGGGGTGGGCTGGCTCATCCTGCTTTGCCTTCCACTGAGCTGGCACTGGGAGCTGAGCTGCTCAAGGCATATGAAGAGCATATGAAGGCAAAACTTTCAGCCTTTGCTTTTGATTTTGACTCAGCTCAGTGTTTACTTTTTTAAAAAAGTAGTGCTTTCCTGCCTGCCTCTGTACCATGGATCCACAGGAGACAGTGAAGGGAAGGAGTGAAGCAGATTATTCCTGGTTCTGTTTTAATCTGCTGGACTATCAAGCTTCTACTGTTACTTACTTCCTTTATGAAGTTGCCACAAATCCAGCTCTGATTCAACTTGCTAGGCTAACTTGTATCCCTCACTTTGGCCAATAATTCCCTTTTTTACTTCTTATTTTTGCTTCACCTTTTCAAAACGTGTTGACTTCCTTGGCCAAGATGTGCTTGGGCAGCCTGATGAGCAGCAGAGAAGCTTGAACAGTGAGCAATGTAGTCACCATCTCCCTGCCACGAGTGTGTCTGTTTTTCCTATCACCCTCATGGTCTGGGCACACATATGACTTGGCCATCTCTGTCCTTGCTAAGCCTCAAATACTATTCTGTTCCAAACTGCAGGACTTTAGAAAATTAAATTATAAAAATCACACCATAAATTCTTTTATTAGTACATGAGAAGGGTTGTGATGGAGGTTTGATACAAATTGTTTGAAACTGAGTGGAAATGCAACCTTCCAAAAGGGTAGTTTTTTACTGCACTGTTCTGAAAAGCCAGAAGTCTCCTCTGAAGATAAGTGCAGGCTCCATTAGCACTCACTCTGAAGACTGGAGATTTGTTACTTAATCTTATGCCAGTGAGTTCAAAGAGGATGCCCAAGTCATAAAAAATAGCTGCAAGGGTAAGACCATCTTAAAGCACTACTTCTATTCAATACAAGGTCTGTTGGAAAGGATAGTGATGAATCCTGTGGGACATACCATGAGCCCACTCAAATCTCTCATTCAAAGGAAAAGCAGGGACCTGTCAGGGATGGAAAAAAAGTCTGATCATCAAAGCAAGCTATGACTTAGAGCTCAGGGACAAAGGAAGAACTGCCAAAAGCCAAGCTAACTTTGACACTGAAGGGGAAATGAAAATAATAGCAAAAGGTTCTTCAGCCATACAATGAAAATACAAATAAGGAAGGAGGAAGAGAGACTCCCGTGGAATGGGAGTGTGGATGAAATAGAAGACCGTGATGGACAATGTAGTGAGTTATTAGCTTTCATCTTCAGGGATGTTGTTCATGGGGAGCCTATGAGCAAGGGTTCCAGGGTGTGGAAACAAAGTGCGATCCATATATTAGGGAGCTTCTAGCAAACTACATTTTGCACCTTGGGATAGTAGAGTAAACCAACTTCAATTTTGTTTATCTTACCTGGTCAGGTTTAAACCTTTGGTGATTTGGGAACAGATTCACAAGCACATTTCTGCCTCAGGAGTCAATCAGGCAGCTCATTGTGGTAAAACTGCAGCTTCAACACACTTGCCTTTTGTCAAGGTAAATTTATCAGTCAAAGATACCTTGCTAGATAGAAAGGGAATTTTTGTTCCAAAGGTCTCAGAGCTGGGAAAATTATCTGGCTAAGAACTTAGGTGAATTAAAGCAAGCCCTATCACACCAATTAACTCTTGTGTCTTCCACTTCTTCAGAAGAATGACTTTTTTATGCTGCAGTAACTTTAAGCTGACATAAACCCATGCTGCTGATGAGATGGGGCGCTTTCCTCCCTTCTCTCCCTGACTTCCCATTACCACTCCCTATCTTTGTGCTGGAATTAGCTGCTATGTGGAGGGTTCAGAGGACTGATTCACCAGAAAACCAGTTTGCCATCCCCATCAGTCCTTAGGGGAAACCAAACAAACAGAAAAGTTTACAACCCAAGTGTGCTCTACAGTCCTCCAAGAGAGAGAGCACCTTAGGGACCCCACTGGATACATACATTTATCAGAACTCATGAAAGATCGAAGAAAGTGTTTTACAAGGACATCCATATCTTGATCTGAACTGATAGAACTTCCCATCCTACATCCATTCTGTTATCCTGAAAAGATGAGTTCTCCTTCCGTGCCTCAATTTATCCATCAACACATCAGTAAAACACTACTTAGGCTCAAAGAAATATTATTTCAAATTGCTTTGAAAAGTGCTGTATGTTAACAGTTCATTGTAGATAAGAACAAATATGAATAGATACTCCTCTAAAATTAGAGTCCATAGAGGATGACTTTTTCAAAGTGATTATTCAACCAGCTCATGTTCCAAGGATGAGAACATGCCCCTTTGTATTTGCTTGCATTTTAGTTTTTCAGCATGATGCCCGAAAACAATTACTGCCGTCTGCAGAAGAAATGAGTATTTGAGTTTGAAGGGGAGATTTCTTAAGGCTCTTTTTAGAGAATGTTTGGCCATGTAATAATTGTGAAATGAAGCTTTCTCATTTAAAATAAAAATGGATTCAATAGAGGTGAAACCTAGTAACAGTTAACATCTTCTTTAGGTCTGTCTCATTTTTACTACTGTTTTATCCTTCTTTCTAACTTGGATCTGCTGTCATTGCACAGGTGTGCAAGCTGGGCCCCACCCCATGGGTATCTTGTGTGGACATTTAACATTGAAGAGCTCTGTGTGCACTGGAGATCTAGAATTCATCAGCTGGAAATGAGAAACGTGTTGGGTGAAACTGTGGCCCCACTGTGATGAACAATAAAACTCTCCGTTTGATTTCAGCAAGGCCAAGAGGAATAGACCTTGGAAAGGAAGAGAAGTGTTCCCTTTAAGAGGCTTTTACTGGAGCTCTTGTAAAATGGTGTACCCCAAACGATTAATAATGAAGGAAAGTGCAGGCCTTTATTCTTAACCTCTTTTTGCTTCAGATAACCTGTTGTGTGAACGATGCCTTTTTTTCCTAATGGATGTAGGAGGATTTCTCTTTAGAAATTATGTACCTATTATTCTTTTGAGCAGCTGGGCTAATTAAAAGAGGAACTAAAATACATCCCTGCTTTAGTTTTACTCACTGTGCTTACTTTATGGGTCACAGACCTTTGCTGAATAATTAGACTGCTGCTCCTATAAAGTCAGTTGGCATCCTTTCCTGGTCATTAGTGTGTGCTTTCACATAGCAGTAAGAGTATGGGGGGAAAAAACAAAACCAAAACAAAAAGTCTATTTTAAAAAATCAAAGCCAGTGGGTGAACATGGGGCAATGTACAATACTAAGCTGAATCTGTCCACTTAATAAATGTGAACTAACTTGACTGTCATTTTTTAAGCCCATAATGCAGGATTGTTTTGAAAGCACACTAAGCTACTACAGAAAGTATACTATGTTTAAGGGACACATTAAAAATCTGTCTAGTGTAAGTACAACTCTGCTCTGCTTGATGAGACCACTGTTGTCTTAAGCTCTAGCTTTTTAACAATTCAGATCATGTTTCACATAGAAAAGAAGGCAATTGCACATTCTCCTTTGATTCGGGAATTGGGGTCTGCCTATTGTTTTCAAATAGGAGGGTCTCTGTTCCAGGTTTCCTGTTGTCATATAATGTTCAGTAGCTATAAATTCAGATATAAATAGTCCTGATAGCATTCCTGAGAGGCCATGGGTTTGCCTCATTGTGCTCCTACAAGTAGTGCTTTTTTTACATTTGTAAGCTTCTATTCTTAACTAGGCTATAACAAACAAATCATAAACTCCCAACACTTCTGCTGCAAGGAGAGAAGAATTGTTAGCTCAATTAGAAATAAATTTTTTGAGGTCTCCATTGGGTCCTTAACAATATTTCCCATGTGATTTTGAAAGCTTCTATCTCTCTCCACACTGCCTTGTTTTGCTTTGTCCGTGATAAAAATCAAAAACCTCAGTATAATTAAAAGGAAAACCAAATAAAAACTGTGCTTCCTATTTGTGGGGTCTAGACTGCCCATCTAAGCGCTATAGCTGTGAGTTAATGCAAAAACAGCTTAAATACAAATAGCTCTAGGGTTTTCTATTTCCAGTCTTAATGGAAAACAGGGCTGTCAGTTCAGTCTTTCTACATGTTAAAGCCTCAGTAATCCCATGACCCCTCAGCCAATGTTGCATTAGTTGTGATACCCAACTGACTGTGTCATTCTCACCACTTTCCCCTTTCAATCAAGCTGCAGCCCCTCCTCTTGCCTTCTCTACCCACTGCTGTGGAGAAGACTGATGGGTAGCTCTAGGGTAGGATGTTTGTTCCTATTGGAAACTTCCCGTTCTCCTTCTTCCTACATTTCAGCCGCTCTTGTTGCCTGGTGGTAAGTGGTAACATGCAAAACAGTGCCCTACTCCACATCTCCTGAGTCAAAACTCTGTTCCTTTCCCCACTTTCATGTACCTAATCCCCATATCCTCTCCTTTCCATTTAGGGATAGGCCAGTTGGTCCACGGGCCCAGAGAGCTGTGTCAAGTGTTCATGCCTCCACCAAATTTCAGATCCATTTCCAGTTTAAACCTCATTCTCCTCTGAGCACATCTTCCCATTGCCCTCAAAACACCACATAGCTTCCTTTTACTGTATCTTTTTGCCATAGTTGGATTTAAATTACAGGCAATCTATGCCACTAGCCAATATGTTTTTAGCATCTAAAGCAAGATCTGAAAAAGTCTGCCCTGAACCTCTCCCTCCTTTGGTTTCTTCTCTGAAATTATGAGCTGGCATTTGTGATCTTATTATCAGGACTGTGGCCTTGTGTCTTCATCCAAGAAGGGCTGAGGCAGGGTAAACCAGCCAGGGTAAGGCTAAAACTCAGAGACTGCCACATTACCATTCAGACCTTGATTTCTTTCTGGGATAGAGTAGCTTATTCTGGCTGGAGAGATTACGCTAGTGTGATCAGGAAGAGTGTTCTCTGTGCTGCAGGACAAAGAACAGGAACAGGTAACGAATGTAGCACTTTTGGGTTAGATCAATGAGGTTGGCAAGCTCAGCCTTTGCTAACAGGGTCTAGGGGGCAAAGCTGGACTTCTGCTATAGGAGAGAATATTTGGGAATCTGTGGAGAAGAAGGAGCCGCAGCATTGAAATTGATGACCACATAACATGAGAATGTACTTGTGTTATAAACACAGGGGGGTGGTGCTGGACCTGTCTTGACCGCTTGCTTGCTGTAACCATGTGAGACCTGGAACACCTTGGAGGTTTACTTGCAGTTAAAGTTGCTCAGATATAAATAGTACACATAGACAGCAGGAAAACCCCTGAGCCTCCATCTCAAATTTTACCCCTTACAGCCCCCCCAGCGTGTGTGGTCCAGCCCTAACCAAGGACTACAGGTGTCTTCAAGCTGCCAGCCTTCTGTCCCTGCTGATAGCTTGCCTCCTGGCTCTATGGTCTCCCTCCCCCATTGCCCCTGCTCCACATCCTGCAGAAGGGAGAGGGGCATCCAAGTCCTCAAGGGAGCTTGCACTGCTGGTAGCACCCACACGGCCCTGCAGTATTGAGGGCTCCCTCTGGGCTGATGGAAAGCCAAATTCTGAGCATGGGCAGGCTTGCAGGGACTCCTGGGAGCCCCCTGAACTGGCCTTGGGGTCAAGAGTGAGTAACCCTAGCTTTTCTCCCAAATGAAAAGGAAGTTTCTTTCCCTTTGTCCATGCTAGGAACCTAAACATGTGAACTGAAGTAACCCATTTGCTAAGATTGAATGCATCTGGATGCGTCTGAGTGCATCTGGCCTCCACTTCTCTAGACAGAGGCTGGAGGGGGAGGGGAAGAGAGGTTGGGAAGGATTTAGATAGGCAGAAACACACACAAACACACATATATTTTTAAGGAAATATGAGTCACTTGCATTTCAAGTTTATTCCAAAAATCAATTCCCAGACCTCCCCAAATCCTGCCCCCAACTCTCAAGGCAGGCCCTTTGCAACTGGGTGTGATAAATATGGATAAAAATTGGATACATCTGTGGGGAGGAGGCAAAATGCTATTTCCCAACCTGTCCTGACATGCTAAGGCCGCTGCACTTTTGAATTGCTCCCCTGTCTCGAAGTGCCCCTCCTGCTGCTGCCAGAGGGGAGCTCCCAGCCCCTTCCTCATACTGCCAGTTGTGTGCTGAGCAAGTGCCCATGCCGGGTGGTCCACCGGCAGCAGAGCTGAAGGAGAAGGGCAAAGGGGACAGATTTCTTCCATGTGTCCCCCATGCCCTTCTTGCACTGCTCCTGGCTTGTGAAGAGCTGGTGTCAGGGGAAACAAGCATCCTCCTTCCCAAGCTCTCACCCCTACAGCCCTTGTGACCCATTGCCTGTTACTGTCCTTCCTCCTGCTGCCCCTTGTCACTGCTGCCCAGGGGGCCTGTAGCAGCCCAGTGCTTGCTTGCTCTGTGGACCAGCTTCTTGCCATGAGGGAGATGTGCTCATATAGGTAGGGGAGATTGGTTGCCCACCTAGCTGCTTGACAGCTGCAGTCCATGTCTAGGACTGCTTTGCCACCCTTCTATGCCACTCTGGCACATGCCATAGAGTCACCTCGTCTGGCCAGTGTGCGAGGTGGTATGTGGCTGAAGGACAAGTCACCACGGGGACAAATAAGTTCATGTGGGATGGAGGCATGGAGAAGCTTTCTGTGCTCATGTCCCAGAGGGAAACTTTGTCAGGAGGTAAGTCTCCCGGGACAGCTGCAGGCACTGCCAGCTGGCCTGGTGGGCAGACATCCCTGGTCACCACCTCTCACCTACACCCTAGGCCCCGAGAGGTCAGCAGAGAGGAAGGTCATTGCAGAGGAAGACCCTCTGGCATGACCTCTGGCAGGGCAGGTTCTGAAGCACCATCCTTGACACCGTTTATTTATAGCCATCCCAACTGGGGTGCTTGCGTACGTGACAACTGCCCTGGAAAGAGGCATTTACCTTGCCAGAAGTGCTACAATCTGCAGCAGCTTGAAGGGAGGGTGATTTGAGGGCACCTTGCCACCCAGTCTTTAGGGCTGCATCTCCTGAGAAAGCAGCTTGCAATGCTGACAGCTCACTGCTTCAAGCAGCTCCAGCCACCTCCAGGTGTAAACATCCCATGATCGTGGCCATAACAACAGCAAATTTGCACTCAATAGTAAATGCTTTTTGCTTAACCTTATCAAGAAGAAACCATACATGCTGGTTCAGCAGAAACTGGAGCAAGCCTTGAGTATAAAAAAGATCATTCTGCTTTAATGAGGCTTCCTCTTCGAAAGACTGATTTTGGCAGAACTAAAGCCTAGGTCGGAAACAATGTGTGGCTTTTGTTTTTTTTTTTTCCTTCACTTTTTTTTCTCCCTTGCCTTCTTTCTTGGTGTTGGGGCTGGAGGGGAAAGTCTCTGTCTTGCCAAACTAAACAAATTACGCTTTACAATTCAGAGACTTAAATGCCTCTTTTTATCATCATTTCCTTAGCACTGAGTGTTGAGAAAATAAAGCAGTAGTAAGCAAAGTGATTGCATACCCTTTTCTTGATGGCCATTGGCAAACATATCCAGCCAGTTGTTTCTCTTTAAGGCTATTAAGTTTGCCTGGAAATCATTCCTGGGCAAAGCTTCCCCCACACACACTCCATGCCAGCAAGAAAAAAATAAATAAAGCAGAGACCCTTCTTTCTATTATTACCATCCCTGCAGATCTCTCTACTTCCCATGACAGCGCATGAGATCAAACCCCTCTGACCACACTGAAGGAAAAGGGCTCATTCGGCCGTGCCGGGAACGCACACGCTCACTTACGGTACCTCTTGGCAAGCAGGAGATGAGCAGGAGCTGGAGGAGAATGAGTCCTACATGTGTCCAGGGGGCTCGTTCCATACTGCCCAGGCCAGTGCAGCGGTGTGAGTGCTCGGGAAGGGAAAGCAGGCAAACAGCTTTTACTGGGACCTCACCAGCTCCAGGCTGCGAGGGATCTCGGATTTCAGACCTCAGCTCGCTCCCATCCTCACCAGAGGGGAACTACCTTCAAGAGACTTCTCAGGCGTCCAGAAGGACGACGTCACCCCAAACCTCTCCAACTGCTGCCTTAACCCTTTCTGGACTCTGGCAGCCGATCCCTTTTGTGGTGGGTTTATTGGCTCAGTGCTCAGCTCTGAGATAGTGATTTTCATCTTGGAAAAAAAAAAGATATTGTAAAGGGGGAAGAAGCAGAAATGTGGATATCTATTTACATGAGTCATCCCAGTTGCTGTGTGTGAGCTGAAGTTACAGACATCTCCAGAAGGAGGCACTTTGTACATCCTCCATTTAGGCTTGCAGGGGTTGATGAATCCCCAGGGTGCTGCCCCTACCGCAGGGCTGGGCATGGGGGGGTGGGTGCAGAGAGGGGTTCCTGGCCCACGCTCCCATGACTGGGCAGCCTGGCCAAGTGACATTCTCCACTTTACAATGTGCTTAAAATAGCCATGCATTTTTATGGTGGGGCAGCTGAATGAATGAGGCTCACTAAAAGTTCACTCCACAGTGGATGAAAAACCACAAAACACAAAAGGAATCACTTGGCATACACGCACTCAAGCTAGTCAAAACCTCTTTACGGAGTCCATTTCTGCCAGGAAATGCAATTTTGGCAAAATTGAAAGTTTTTGTCGGAACATGTTGATATTGAGGAAATGTTCAATCCAAACAAAGGAGACCATTTAATTTGGATTTTATTTTTGTGTCATATTTTGTTTTGCCTTTGTATTAGCACATGCTACTGATTTTATCTGGTCTTCAGCCCATATTTCATAGCAATGGTTTTGTTTTTTTTTTTTTTTAATGTTTTTCTCTCACAATTTTTCAATACTACCTAAAGGAAATATTTCATAGTTCTAACTCAGACTTTCTCAATTTCATTTTTGTAGAAAGTTTTCAATATGTACCTATATTGTGATAGGGAAAAATTGAAATATTGGCATTTGCTTCTGAGTAGAAAATCGAGTATCTCAAAAATCTTTAACAAATACGTACAGCTGTTTGTAAAGCTCTTAGGCATGTTGAGCAACCTCAAAAAATTGAGAGCAATAGCCAGTGGAAGCCTTGAGTTCTTTACTGCAGTGGAAAATCCGTTACACCTTCAGGTGGTCTTTCACAGGGTAAAATTCTTTATCCAGACATCTCTCTAGGTTATACATGTCTGTCCACCAACCTACTGACTTTTAATTGTGAACTATTTTTGTAGTGTTTGTGCACCATCCATACAAAACAATACCATACCCCCCTATATTTCATAGCGGCTCCAGTTCTCCACCTCTGACATCACAGAGAAAAAGTCCACAATTTTTGCAAAAGGTGCAGAAACCAAGGCTGTCGAGTAGAAATACCTGGGCTCAGGAGCCATTGCAACAACAATCCATGAAACTGGAAGTCCTAACAAGTGAAGTAAAGCTTTTCTGCTTTTCCAAGGACATGTGAGCCCTCCTTGCTGAGCCAGCCCAGCTGGCACCCCAGGTGCTCATCAGTGGAGGAGGAGGATGCCACAGCTCTCCAAGTCCCACTGGGCCCTATTATGGTTCAGCTACCACATTCTCCCAGAACCCATGATGAGCATCTCATGCCCCAGAGCTCTGAAACCCTGCCTTGGTGTCTCCCTGCTCCTTTCTGATTACTCACACATATGCTCAAAACTCCTTTCTAATTCCATCCGTGGTTCCTCTAACAAGCCATTGTCGGTCAGTGGCAGTAGGAGAAAGTTAAGGAAAAAAGAATGAAAGCCCTCCAAACCAGATGAAAACAGTGAAAATGGGAAGCCCTTACCTCTTCACAAAGAAATTAAAAGCTATTTCAATATCTGTGGAATCGTGATTAGTTTATTTTGTAGCCCTTATTTCTAGTAAACTAATAATTTAACCTAGTAGGTCCTTTTAGGACTGAAAGTTGGATTACAGATAGCTGAGGCTTAGATATCTCTGAGAGGAGTCTCATGAGGACGTAAACCAAAATCTGTCTTTGGTGTGTGAAGGGAAATCCCAGAGCACCAAATGAGGCTGGACACAGGGAAATGGAGTGTTAATGCCAGACATGGAGAACACAATACTTAAGTTTCTCATAATGACCAGAATCACTGGGGAAAACATACCCGCCAGGGCCACAGTTATTTTTCTATCTGAGCCAGTTCCTGTGGCAAGACATTCAACACAGTAGAAAAGGAGTAGCTGAAGTTGTGCCTTTGTCCTGTGAAATGAGCAACTTTGCAGAGTGTCACTTTCTTCTCTTAGGGTGGGAAAGTGGTCTTTCTGTTTTGTGGAACAGTGGGATAAAGGGGAAAACCAGTACATATATTGCATCTTTTTGTTTTTGTTGTTTCTGAGGCAAGGTAGTCATCAGAACATGTAATTCCACTCAGTGTTCTCTGCAGTGCTTAGCCTTGGCACCTTGCAAAATCAGTTCGGTTGGTGTATCCAGTGCCTCTTTAGAGAATGGCTCAACAGCCAAAGAAGTTAATTCAGCCATGAGCCCATGGATTTGCATATTGCCTGTTTACATGGTTTTTCTGGTAGCATGTAGCTTTAGCCCCAGGAAGGACACTGGGCAACTTAAACAGTGCTCCTGAATGCACCTCTTGCATTCCTTTTAAGAGACAAGGACCAAACCAGGCAGCTTGCACCAGCCAAATATTTCAGACTGTATGTAATCCTCAATGAAAGAAAGTTAAAAGCTCTTAACCATGTGTCTGTGCTGCTGAGGAATCTCACTGTAGCATTTGGCTTCAGTGTTTGTATCTGCCCTGTTGCTGAACATAGTTAAGAGTACAGGTTTGGAAACTGCATTCCACCAAAATTGAATTGTAAAACAGTGTGCTGCAAATATTGATAGAGCTATCATATTTTAATACACATTTTAAAATACCTAGCAATCTATTTCAACCTAGAGTAAAACAAGTGCTTTGATAATTAATGACTAACAAGTGAATAATTAATGTTCAATTGATACCACTAACTTGTACTTCTAATAATCCACCATCAAATCTCAGACATGAAAATGCTGCAGGGTCCAGTCTTCTAGACCAGAAAAGAACACCACTATTTTACAGTGTGGAAAAAATGATGTGTGGAGAGATGTGCTGAGGTTCATATCCTGAAGCAGTGGTGAGTCAAGAAGGGAACACAGTAACTTGACCCCTGTTTGGTACTTGAAGTTCTGGTTTTGAGAGGACTCTGTAAATAAAAAATAAGGGTGGATGTATAGTTCTGAATAAAATCAGTTTGGGCTTGAAATAAAATCACTGTCTTGGAGCCAGAAGGACTTTTTCTGAGTCTTTGAAATGTTAGTGTATGTCATATTTCCCCCCATTTTCACAAACTATTGAAACCTCTTGTTCCTGTTGCTGGAATGTTATGAGAAAATTTTCTTCTTTTGTGACTTCTTCTCAGATGATTCCATCCCAAATGGCCCTGATGATCTTCCAAAACTCCAGAGGTTCTGCTGGAAGGAAAGCTGTGATTTTCAATGTTATTCATTTATGCTACTACACATTGGATGCCTTCACAGGACATCCTTCTTACAAGAACATTTGGACCCCATTTCTCTCCCTTCTCACAGGCAAGATTCCCACTGAAACTACTGGAGTCTTCTGCCAAAGAAAGAGTTTGAATCATCTGAGCTCAAATGTGCTCCCAGAAGGGTTGGTTGAGTTAGGTCTTGAACTTTAGTGACTGCCCAATAATACCCATCCTACACAAACAAAATCTTAAGAAACCATTTAAAAGATATTGTAAAAGAAAATGGACCCACTGAGATGATGGAAAGGGCTTGTATCTCACAGGGAAAATACACGTCAAATAAAACTCAGACCTGGACCATTAAGAGTGGCATCAAGAGCCGTTAATGGAAGTTTAGCACTAATATTTTATTCATCCCCTGAAAGCATTATTTTCAAATAAGGGTGTCCTTTTAGAGGAGAGATTACAAAGCATTTGCCCCTAAAACACAGCTTTTAAATGAAATCCCTGACCTTACTGTAACATCTGAGGAACTTTTTATAAGTTTCTAGGAGTATTAAGAGTATACTTTGCCTTTTGGGCTTAGTTCTGCCAAGTGTGTGTGATGCAATATCCAGCATTTTTGAATCACAGTAGAATTGTGGTAGCCTACCTACACAGGCGCCTACAGGAAAGGACACTGTGTGTGGCTTTTTTCTGTCCTGAGCTCCACAAACTATTCCCATCTCTGTGTGGGATGTTAATCCTCAGTTACTAAGGCATCACAGTCCAGGAAAGATAAACAGGTGAGAATGGGAGAAGCCAAAAGATTTAGGAGCTGTAGTGCCAGCACATATTACAGCACTTGACCTAATGGGACTTGTAAAGGCAATGGTAATGTTTGTATTTGTTGAAAACATTTTGTCTGGAAAATCAAGATAGTTTAAAGTTTGATTCCAAATACATTTCTGGGCTGGTGATCAGCAAAATATGGCCAGAAATATATGACTGTTTAATGGCACCTAAGAAGCAATATGCTTTTTTTTTCCAGTTGTTATTTCATGTCTTAGTCTGTCTGGATGGGTTTTTTTCAGTCATCCTTCTGTGTTTCACTGTTGTGTACAGTCTATGATGATCTTTACCTTAGCAATGTGTAAGAAAAGGAACAGGTGGAATGTTTGGTTTGAAAAAAAAATAGTCAGTAGTCAAGCTTACTTAACAATCAGTCAGGAATTGATATTACAGTCTAAGGTGGTAATAAAAAACAACTGAAATTACATATTTCCCTACATAGGCATAAACAACCTGTAGATAAAGTCTAGTGACACAGATTTTTGCTTTGTAGCTTAATAAATCAGGCTTTCTAGATTAATGAATAAAATTTGTAGTCTAGTAGTAGTATAGCAGATTCAACTTGATTACTGAAAGAACAAAGACACAGAAAATTAGCACCTTGTTTTGGTTTTTTTTAAGTTGGGCTTGTGTTTTATGGTCTTGGGTACATGTGAATCAGCAGCAAAGGCAAGAAAAGAATATGATTTTGAGATAAAAACGTATCTGTGCTCCACCTAGACGGCCAGCCTAGCACTGCAGCATGATGTCCAGCCAGATAAATGTGTTCATGAAATAAAGGTCAGAAAAATGTATGTTGGAAGTAATTGGTGGAAGGTCAGCTCTTCAGAGGTGCTGAATATCTCATTTTACAAACTGGAAATGCAAAAGTATAGCACTTCTGGAAATACGATTCACATGAGCTGTAACTGCATTGCAGTTAGATAATGGAGTGATGTAAGACTTGAGCAGAGATGTTTAACAAATTAAGAGTTTAGTTTGAAGTGCACTTCTTTTGTGATTTCCTTTTTTCATTTCATCGATCCTCATAAAAACTGAAATTAAGGCTCACTTTCTCTGTCCCTGTAGGTCAAATTTGCCAAAATGTCCCTGTGAATGTTCTGTGAAAAAGTCTAGTTAGGAATAACTGTGAAATTCTAACTACAAGGAGTAATAAAATCATTCAGCTACTATACCATTGTCTTACATGTCATACAAGTAAATAATCTGGAAGCGTACAGTAATATGCCATGTATCTTCCCGATGCATCTTTTGGGAGTTCTGCCATCCATCATTTAATACCCTCTTATGCTAATCATTTCCCAGTATTTCCCACCTTCTCCCTTGATTGACCTTGACAAGAAGGAGAAGACCTGAATAAGATGACAAAGACAATAAAAATATAATGATTCAGAGAGAGCAAGATTGCTCAAACTAATAGATGTAGTAGATGAGATCTTTCAGAGCAGTTAGTCCATTCTGAGAACTATTGGACAAGGTCACCAGGGTGTTCCAAAATTTTATTTCATGTTATAAAAAGATATACTGATCAAAATGTCAGGTCAATGTGAAGTTGTCTTCAAATCTATTTTTTAAAAAAGTCATCAATATCTTCCACTAGTGCAAAACTCAGTGCTGAAAAGCAAGTTGCTGAAAAGTAGCATCTTGTCATCCTCTTCTGTCTGTATCAGATATTGATTTGGCAATTGACAGTCCTGATGTTTCTGTTTCCACTTATTTATTCTCTATGACATCCTTGTCATCTTTGAACTCCGGTGTGACAAACCACTGTTGACATTTCACTTAAACTTAAAAAAAAAAAAAAAAAAAAAAAGTTTTCCAATCATTTTTCTTTTATTATTTTTTAGACAGTGGTATCAGGATATGATTTGGAAAAAGCATATATTTTAACAATATTTAAACTGTGTGTAATTCTGAAGCACAGATCCCACCCACCACTCTTACATTAATTCCTATGGGAAAATTTGTTTTGCTGTCTCTCAAATCACTAACTGTCACACTTTTCAGGAATGCAGGTTCAATGAATAGAAGGATATGTTTGTATCGAGAAATTCCCCTTTGTGTATCTAACACACAAAAAAAATCATCTTAGTATAATTCTATTACTTATAGTTGTATACACTGGGGAGATTTAGAAGATTTATAAGCTGTTAAGAGAAAAGACTCTATACACGCACAAAAAAAGAGCTAAAAAGTTCATTCAAGTTAATGGAAGACTTTATATAGTTCATAAGACCTCTGTTTAAAAAATCCATGAAAATGCTGATTGCAATGGTATTTTAAGTTCTGACCTAGCAAAGACTTTAGCATGTGCTTGACTTTGGTTAAATCAGTAATGCCACTGAATTCAGTGGAGCTAAATGGCACTCTTAAATTTTTGAAGCCTAAAGTTCTTAGTGGATAACCTTAACTGAAACTGGAGACGTGATGTCAGGATCACACAGAAAGCTTTCTCACTGAGTCCTGGGCTGGCTGGACTTCCTGCACCTCCAGAGATGTGGAGTATTGCTCTCATTACTGCAGTTGCCACCCTCAGCAGCAAACAGGAATGAGGCTTTCATTTTGCAGTGTGCCATCTAGTTTGTACAAGAAATAAAAATAAATAGACTTCCCACTGGGATTACCAACAGACTAGCACCAGACCACTTCTTTGCCTGTATTGAAGTGACAGGATTTTCTAAATAAAACAGCTTTCAACATTCATTGTTAAAAGGTGTATCAGAGTTTTTAGTAAATATTTATGTAGCAGCCTCCAGGATTAGAAATCAACACTGCTGCTTCTCTTTAAAGATTGAAAAAACCCAGTTGAAGCAAAGTAAAAGATTTTACCACACCATTGTTACTCCAACTGTTAGCTTTTGGTGGCATGCAGGCTGACAGATGGGGTATTGATTTTTATTACTTTAAACATTTCTTTGTGGAAGAAGAGCAACAAAAAGGAGTAGAAAAGAAATAATAGTAATTCTTGTTTTCTCCAGCAGGACTTCGATCTTGCAGGTTTAAGCCGTATAAGAAAGGAACAGTCAATTTCATTGCACTCTGTCCTGCTAGAAAATCCCCATTTCTCAATTCTTGTTATTCTTTCTCTATCTTGAAACCACAATGAGAGTATGTGCCTCATGACAGCATAGCTTCAAATTCTGATACCTATTCATAGCTCCTCAAGACCTTCCTGAACTGCCATTGCACTGTAACACACAAAATAGTGCAAGGAGAGAAAAGTCTACACAGAAAAATCTGCTTCAGGTAGTCTAAATTGCTTCAGGAAGGACCTCGGATAAGCCAGCCTCGGATCCAGTAAAGAATTTTTCATTTGTGCTGAAGAGTTTTGAGTGTTGTGGGGTTTTTCTCCCTATATATTTGGTTCTATTCATTATTTCATTGTTTGTATTCAATTATTGTGTTCTCTTTGAAGAATCTCTTGGCCATTGACATTTGTTTTAGATTCCTCTTCATGTGTTTTAAATCCAACAGAGCTTGGTCCAAAGCCACTGAAGTGAGTGGAAAGACTAACACTGAGTTCAGTGGCCTTCAGTACAGATCCATAAGGATTCTGATGATCAGCTGATACATATTTGTCGGAAATCAAAGGCTATGTCTATGCTATGTTGAAACAGAACCTTCTGGAGTGTTTGTGAGACTGGCTTGTTTCCTTTCCTGCATGTCTTAACTTACCTCTTGGCTGCTCTGGGCATACATTATCCTATAGATGCTGGAAATGGTGCTCCAGTTGTACTGCAGGCCATGCCTGAAAGCTCACCCTATGGCAGACAGGTAGTTCATCTCCTGGGGCAGACATGGGACCATCCTTTGCAGGCAATATAGGCATAGTTAATATGAGTGCACCACTTCAAATTGCTTTATCATCTTGATCTATGGGGCTTCAGGCAAAATTGTAAATTAACTATTCCTTCCTGTATTAAATGTGCTTATGAATTTTCCCAAACACTATCAAAACAAACATTAAGAAGAAATTTCCTGTATGGACTGCTTGTGTCATAACTATCCAAAGTTGGCTTTTCTATGCATTCAGAAATAGCCCCTGTCAAAGACAGGAGCACAACTGAGTATATCCAGCTATTAGATCTCTGGGGGAAATTTTTCTCTTCTTGATGCCCTCAGCTTTGTTTCCCAAATGTTTTGGTGTGTTAAAATTTATCAGCTATGCGCCTTTCCTGAGTCACGCAGTAAGCACTGTTTTTTAGACAATTAGCATGTAACAGTGGTATCTCAAGGCTGAAGCTAACACCAGCACCTTAAACTGGTTAATTAGTTTTCACATGCAGCTTTTATCTCTCTACTCTAAATGTACAACAGTCACACATGTCATTATGAGTAAAAGATCTTAGACAGAAGCCTACAATAGCAACTCACCGACCCACTTAATGGGATTGTTGTGTGCGGTGGAATATTACAATGCATACCTAAGGTAGACAGCAATCTCTCTTCATAATACATAGCATGTCTGCTTTTTCTTTGGGAGTCAATCAGCAAAAATTGGTTCTTCTGCCACATCTTCTATTCCTGATCTAAGGTGTAATTCATCTGACATTTCTCAGTCCTGGCCTCTAGCATTTTGTGCTCTTTCATGGATCTTCTGTTTCAGTAATAAGGCTAGCATTCATCTCACCAAATGTTAGGTGATTGTATGTAGATATCTAAGTTGGTGCTTTAGGTGCTTTTCTTTATAAATTGAGAGAACGAGAAGCTTCTGGTATGTGATTTTTTAGCACTCTTTTAAAAATCAACATTAAGATGAGTTTATTCTTCTTCTCCATGCACTAGAAAGGGTTTTTAGATTACTACCTTTGATGTAAACCCTGACATTTAGGATGTCTGATAATCAGTAAGGTGAACACAAACCCAATCTGGTTAATTTATGTGAGGACCACATGTCATACAAAAAATGTAAAGTGCAATATTGACTTAATCTGCAAACCTGCATTTCATGGAATAGATTGCACTGGTGTGGGTTGCCGTTCATCAGGAAGCTACATATTGTCTGCTTCTGCAGAGTACAGATGCCAGAAGGGTGGCAGATAAGTATCATGTCAAGATCTGTCCTTCAGTGCCAGACCTTGTCTATTGTTTTAGAAGAGTAAAGCCTTACAGGCCAGCACAGATGAGCTCCTTTAAATGTTTTATGACTTTTCCCCACTAAAAGAAGCCATGTGGGCCACAGCGTAAACAAGTACATGGGAACAATAAGATGGCAGAGATGTGCATATTCCCACCTATCGGGAGTGTATGTATTGATATATCATCCCCTTCTTCAACGTGATCACAATTGTGGTGGAAACACTGCTTTCTTTACAGTGTTTTCCTTTGAAATGTGACATATCAACTGCAGAAGAGGAGGAAAACATAAATCAAGATGTCTTAATAAATAGTATTCCAAAATAAGTTGGTGAGACTGTTTTTTCCCCCCTCTGTACATAGGCACGGGGTAAACAGGTTAATCAGTTTAAGATTCTTTTATAAGGTCACAGTGCTCAGTATGGTTAACTGGAGATGAAATGTGGCAGGCAATACATTCCTAATATGATCTAATCATGTTTGGTAGTGTGGGGAGGGAAATAAAGAAACTGGCTGAGAGAGGATTGCTTAAAAATTGGCAGCCTTGCAAATACTGCAACTTCTCTATGGAAATCTCATCAGAAAGACGATCCATCCAACTTTTCTGAGCCTGTCCAGAATTTTTCCTTTCAAAATATTTGTGCCTGAGTGATAATGGATGACTTCTATTACTGAATGACTCTGGCATTGCACTTTAGGATTGACCTGAAGTATCCCCTGCTATTTCATTATTGGACTACAAACTACTCTGCCAAAAAGGTTCACTCCTCAATCCCTCCTTTTCTTTCAGGCCTAGCATTCATAAGTCTGTTGGAATATTGTCACATAAACACAGTCAGGCCAAACAAGATTGAGTATCCTTTGTATAGTGTTCTGCATCCAGAAATGGTCAGGACCATATATTTCAATGGACATAGACAATAAACTCATTGGAATAACCTGTTCTAGCCCACAGTTCTATCATATTCTCTACTAATAAAGAATAAAGACTAACTCAACTCATAAAATATTCATGGTTTAGCAATTATACTCCTTACCTCTTGCTATCTACACATATGATTAATGCCCCTTTTAAACTTGCTAAGACTTTGGTCCCAAAGGTATGCAGTAAAAATGGTGAATTTTCTACCTACAGGTTGCAGCAAGAATCATTTCTCTGGTTAGATTTGACCTGGCCCCATTCTCTTTCATTAAATTACCCTTTGGTTCCTTAAAGCCAAAGCCATACCTCTCTAACATTTTCTCGATTCAGCAGGTTACTGTTTTTTGGCAAGATGATTCTCATGGGGTTTTTAATTGCTACCAAGAGATGAGTTTAATGTTTTATCCTTGCATCTTCCCTTTTCCTCCCGTATAGTAGTCCCACAACATCCATTTGAAATGCAGTGTCTGGGATGAGGTGAGTATCCCACAGGGGCCATCCCACTGATTAGACCAAAGCATTGCATCATTCTCTCAGCCATGCTCCCCTCTGTCCCTACTTGCTGTCTTGCTGGGATGCAGCTGCCATTGCAGCAGCCACCTCTTTGGCCTGTCTGGAGCAGGACCCAGCTCACTTGCCTAAGGTGATATAACTAACCTACAGCTGAGAAGTGTAGGGGTAACTTACTCTTCTGATGCTTGTATTGAACTCTGCTTGTTGTGTGGTCTGCCTCCCTAGGCCCTTGCTTAGACTATGCTTGGAATCTTTGCAAATTCCCCATAGACATTCCTTGGTCTGGACTCATCAGCTTAACCTTATGCTATCAGCCACAGCTGCTAGGTCTCAGCTCATCCCTCTTTATGTGTATTAAATATGTGTATTAAGCTACATATAGCTTCACATCCATGTTAGACATCTTGCTACACCCATGTTGTCAGGTGTGAGAAAAAAAACATTTGTTCCTACTCTTTCTTCCTATCTCTCCTATAATTTTGATCCATATGCTTTTCTTCTCAGCCATGATAGCTTAAATTTATTTCTGTCCTTCTTTAAGGCAGCTCAGAAGGGGCTGCAGGGAGGTCTAACAGAGCTATGGCAGCCAGCTACCCTAGCTACCCTCTACCTGATGCTTTACTCTCATGTAAATTCACTGTATTTCTGTCTTGCAATGCCCACTCCTATTCCGAGCCCAGACCTCCTCACAGCACCAGCACAGCTACCACTGTCCTCATCTGCTACAGCCTAAAATGCTTGCTGATGAACTTCTGTCTTCACCTGTGCAATTCCCCATTCCTTACAATGTGGATCTCACTGCCAAGTATACATTCAGCCCTAGTGATGTGTAAGCATTGCCTAATTTTACCACAAGCATCATGAATTTTTTTTTTTTATATTGCTTCATGCACTTTTTTCTCATATGCTCAAATACACAGTCTTTAGGTCCCACTGCAACATCACTATGAGGTGTCTGAAATTTTTTCACCAAAAAAGAATTGCTTATGTTACAAATGAGAAAAAATAGCACTATTGTCATGAAAGAATGATTCATCATTCTGTAAAGCTTTGGCAACATTATAAAGGGCAAATGTTCAGGAAAAGAGAATATTTTCCCAGTGCTAGTAAAATGTTCAACGAAATAAATATGAACTCCCTGGAGATCACAGGCAATGAACATCTAATTTCAGCCTCCGCAGAAATGCATAATTGCTTTTTTTTTTATTCTTTGTAGTTACCCAGAATAAGGAATGTATTTATGGAAAATTATTCTCTCTAGATAGTGGGTTTCCCATGAAAGGCATTTACCTTTTCAGTACTCTCTTGTGACTCCTCAGAAACTAATGCATGGGTACTCTGAGCATTAACTGACAGACAGTTATTTGGTCTGGGGTGCAGCCTTGGGCACCCACTACCGTAGAGATTCTTCTAGTATTGCAAATTGCCTTTGATTTACCCATCTTACCTCTTGTGTAAAATAACTTTTAATTTCTGAAACACAGAACTAAATAGGGCAAGTGTGACAGCAAACTCCATTGGACATTCTGCAAATGCCTTTACTTGAAGCAGAAACCCTGCTCTGGAGCAGGTGCTTCAGTCCCAATCATGAATTCTGGTTTCCAGAACTCCTCTGCCATAGAAAGCTGTGTGTCAGTGTCTCAACAAGTGCCTGCTAGAAAAGGAAGGTGCCAGTCATTAAACCTTACTGATAGCCTGCCTAAGGGAAACACTTTGGGAGGATGGGTGTTCATTAGCTTCTTCAACTTCTCTGCAAAAGAGAGAGAACTGGAAAGTAGAAGATGTCTAATATCAAAGCAAAAGGACCAGATGCTGGTGATGGGCTGTATAAAACTGAGGAATTCACGAAGGACAGGAAATAGTAGCAGGTAAGAGGATCAAATAAATGTTTTCATAGCAGAAGGTCTTCTCCTAGTGGGTAGGAATAGGCAGTCAAAACAAGCTGTTCTGTAGCATGGAAGGAAAGAGTGAGAGAAAAAACATAACTGAAGAACAAAGTAATTCTGATTTGTTGTTGAAGTCAGACCCAAATGCCTGTCAGACAAAACTGAGACACAGACATTTTTTCACTACTTTGTCCACTACTTTTTTGTACATTTGTTTTTATTTAAGTAAATCATTGCATTCTGCGAGATTTTGTATCTGAGTATTTACTTTCCCTGCCATGAAAGTTATCCCAAATATTATCCCAAATATTATCCCAAACACCCTCCAAAAAGAAATGTCAGGAAGGGACGTTCCTATTCTTGTGCCCTGCAGGATGGAGGCAGCGAAGATGCCACATTGACACTTTAGGCACAGCAGCTGTCTGCTGAACAAGGTAACCCAACATCTCTACAGACAGTGCCCTTGGACAACTGGAAAGAGACAGCAACCTTATGGGGTGGCCCAGTCACGACCTGATGTCCGGCTGGTATGGAGAACTGCACCAAAAACAGGCAACTCCACCCTGTGGTGGAGCATACGCAGTAAAAAAAGCTCTCAAACAGATCTTATCTACCTAGAGATAATGTTTACAATTGAATGGGTCCCGAAATGCTTTCTTGAATGGGGATGAACTGAAACAAGTTCACCAGTCACAGTTGTTGCTCTGTTCTGAGGGGAAGAACTGTCATATCAAGATCATAATCTGGTTTAAACTGATGGGTCGAATGTGAGGTTTACAAAGTGTTCAAAAGTCTCCAGAAGTGTAATTACTTTATATTTCTGGCATAATGGATTAGCCACTGTTTTTTCTTACCCTTTGCTTCTTCTGTCCTAACTCAGCCTCTTTAAACATATGATCCTTGTGTAATAGAGGAAAAAGACATGTTTAAAATCACATGTCTAGTAATATGGCACAGTTCACAGGAGGAGGAAAACTGTTGATTAGGCCAAGTGATATAGCTAGAAAAAAACAGACAAGTTTTCAAGCACACAAGCATGAGTGAGCCCAGAAGCTTGTTGCTTTTTCCCAGTCATATCATCTGATATGACAAGAGCTATTTCCTCTCTCTCTGAATTGGCTTGTATGGATCCTTGGGGGACACAGCACGGAGAATACACTGGGAGCAAGGGAAGTATCCCCAGCATCACACTTTATGAACTGGCATAGCCTTAAGAGAAATGTGTCTGGCTATTATCTAGTTGCCTTGAAATCATTCCTAATTTAAGCCAGCATAAGATCAGTTACAAAGAAAAGTATTTATTCATGAGATCCAAAATAAATAATTTTGTCACAAAATTTATGAAAGGTACAAGTGAAGCAATGAAAGGAAAAAAAGTATTTGAGATTCATTTGGACTCCTTCTTATGCTCTCCTTCCCTTTCTCTGCCTTTTTCCCAGCCATTCCTTGCAGCCTTTCCCTGTGCTCAGCTGGCTGAAGTAGTCTCTGTCTATATGCCTTTCACCTCGGGCTTAACCTTCAAGAGGACTTGGCTGGGCAGATCATGACATTTCTCAAGCCTGATCTCCCCTTGAACCCTTCCAGAGGATGCAGGCAGATGTGACCCCACTCTCTGAAAGTAGTTTATTTCTTTTCTATCCAGGCAGGAGCCTGATCATTCTTCATTAAAATACGGATTGCTTGACTTTCTTGTGGACTTAAACATCTCTGCAGTGTTGTTATTTTCCATTCTTTTCTGACCACTTGCCCATGCATTATGCTTCCTTCCACATCCTCCCACTGCCTTACACATAGGACTCTGCATTTGTGACCTTACACTGAACTCCATACATCATAGTAATCTGTACCTTAACAAGCATGCTTGATATCAACATCTCTGTGGGATAACTATATATATTTCCTGATGGGATTTTGACTGAAAGCAGACACAAAGGTAATTAACCTCTTTATGGCAATAGTGGATTTAGGGTTGTTTACTTTGAATATCTTTCTTCTGAACATACTCAAATAAGCATCCTACTGTCATGCCTCAGAACAGTTAATTAATGCTTTCTCACAGCTCTGAGCGAGAAGGTGGTAACTGTATCTCATTTTTTATTTGAAGGGCTGAGACAGATGGGCTGCCAGATTAAGCTCAGGAGTATATTTGTTTCCATGGTTCAAAATGAGATGCTTAGACAGTTGTGAGGGGGTTTTTTTGTTTCTTTCTTTGCTTTTAAATTTTGTCTAACAGTACCAGAGTAGACTCCCATTGTCTTCTGTTACTGCTGTCAGTGCCCACTCTCCTCATGGTGAAATCTTGAGGTGGTAAGTAAGGAACTTTGAAAAATCAAATGGAAATAGATGAAAAGCTTGTCTTAAGGAACCCAGATGAGGTGTGGGTCTTCTGTGACATTCTATGACAGAACTGTGGATAAAATGTGCAGGATTCTGACTCTCTGAGCAGAAGGCACCCTCCTTTTCTTATATTCCCTGATTTAATTCTCCACAATACTGCTACTTTCTGCAGGAGGTAAAACACCATAAGGCAACACCAGGAAAAGCTTTCCCTTTGCATCATCTGCAAAGCAATTGGTAGAAATGGTTGTTTGGATGATGCGCCTTTGTTTAGGACTTTCAGTGCTCCCAGAAAACCCTGTTGTCTGAGCAATAGCACTTTTGTTTTTATTTCATTACTTGAAACATTCTGGGATGTTTCAAGCCCAGAATCACTTTCAAGGTCATCTTCTGAAGGATGAGTGGGAGACACACAGCTGGGCTGCTTGCCACTTGGTGACTCTCCAGCCAGAAACTTTTGCCTTGACTGCTGCTCTTTTCTGACATTTCCTGAGCTATAAGGAGAAGCAGAAAGGTGAAATGGCAAAAGGAAGTGCTAGATGAGTCTTTGCTCTTCTTGTTCCTTTTTGAGACAGATAAAAAAAGGGCTGAAAAGTGGGACTTTTTCTCCCTCTTGAAAAGTCTTCATCCTCTTCTTTTTTCTACTCTTTGAAGCATCAGAAAGGTCAAGGCTCATCTTCACTGCTTTTTCTTGTGAAACTGCATGGATATCTGTGATATTGGCTGTATAGAGAAGACTGAGCTGAATCTTCAGCAAATTGATTTTTTTTTTCTCCAGCTGTCTATAGGGGCGTTGCATTAAACATGTACTAATAAAACCCAGCATTTTAAGCAGCTTAGATAAAATTTACTTCCTCTTTCAGATATTTATGCTATAACTTTATCATAGATACCATAATCCTATTAGTACTCAAGCTATCCATAGAGTCCAGTAGGAAAAACAGTACAGATAAGATCTGATTTTTTCATATACAAAGTATCTAGCAAAAAGTTCTCTCAAAATATCTGTAAAATAAAAACTCTTTCAGGCTTTCTTTATACCTAAGAAAGGAAAGACATGGACCTATTTGTTCCTCTCTTGAGAGCATCTCCAAAAGTGGGAAAACAGCTGCATTTAACTCAAATAAGCTCAACTCAGCTCCTACCAGGATGCCATGGCCCAGGCTAGCCTGACAGTTTGTGGTCACTAGTTTTGAGTTCCAACACTGGTGACAGCTCACTCACTGCATCACAAAAGCCAGCAAGGCAAAGTGCTGGGTCCTGCACTTGGGTCACAACAACCCCATGCAACACTAGAGGCTTGGGGAAGAGTGGCTGGAAAGTTGTCCAAAAGAAAAGGACCTGGGGGTGCTGGTCGACAGCTGGCTGAATATGAGCCAGCAGTGTGCCCAGGTGGCCAAGAAGGCCAACGGCATCCTGGCCTGGATCAGAAATAGTGTGGGCAGTGGGACTAGGGAAGTGGTCATCAACTTTGCCAACCTGCCTTCTCAGAAGAGGGACGTTTACTTGCCTTTTCCCATGGATTGCCTAAAGACAGTGACCAGAGATCCAAACAGCTGTTCAGGCTACAGCAGTGCATCCAGATCTGCTCCATGCTGGCAAGCTTTGGGACAAAACTATCAGAAATAGTATTAGAAAAAGTGTGGTCAGCAGGACTAGGGAAGTGATTATCCCTCTGTGCTTGATGCCGGTGAGGATACACCTTGAATACTGGGTTCAGTTTTGGGTCCCTCCCTCCAAGAAGGACATTGAAGCGCTGGAGTGTGTCCAGAGGAGCAGCTGAGGGAGCTGGGGTTGTTCAGTCTGGAGAAAAGGAGGCTCAGGGGAGACTGTCTTGCTCTCTACCTGGTTGTAGCAAGGTGGGTACTGATCTCTTCTCCCAAATAACAAGTGACAAGATGAGAGGAAACAGCCCCAGGTTTCATCAGGGCAGGTTTAGATTAGACATTATGAAAAAATTCTTCACAGAAGGGTTGTCAATCTTTGGAACAGATTGCCCAGGGAAGTGGTGGAGTCAACATCCCTGTCAGTATTTAATAGATGTGGAGATGTGGCCCTTAGTAGTAACTAGTGTAGTGGTGGAGTTGGCAGTGTTAGGTTTACAGTTGGACACAATGATCTTAAGGGTCTTTTCCAACCTGAATGATTCTGTGATTCTGAGAGTTTCCTCATTTCTCCTGCTCTGTGTTTGTAGGCTTCTTCCCAGATACAAGAGGCACACAGCTGATGTAGTGAAAAACAGTGAAAAGCCTTTCAGTCTTTGAAAGATGATCATCTCAACAATAAAACTTCTGATCCCACTGACTGTTATTTCAAAAATGTTGGGTTCTACCTCCATGCAAAATGTATCAGGGTTGCATCAGGAAAGAGTATCACAGAGATTTCCATTGTGCCTTGAGCAGTACTCTACCGATGCTTCATATAGAGAGAAACTGTTCACGTGTATTGCCAGCAGGCAAGCTGGCATGAAATGAGAGCCCTCGCCTTGAACAGAGCTCTGTGAAAGGAGCTCAGTTGAAACACAAAATTGCATGGAATGAATGTTACACACTTGAAACCGCACATTTTGGTCAAAAAGGATCCCTCCATGTGGAATGTACCTGGCCTCAGTTCTGAGGAAACTTGGATGAAATAGTGAAAACCATAAACTGCTCTTTTTTTTTTTTTTTCTTTTTTTTTTAATTGCTAAAGCTTGGGGAACATAAATCCACTGAAACAGAATCCAAAGAAAAAGGTTGTCATTATTCTCATTTACCCTTTGTAGCCACTTCTTCATGATGCCTTGCCAGGACACACAATGAGAAGTTTAACAAGTCCTTGAATGAATGAATACAACTCTTTTATTTCTTTATGATGAAAGCAGAAATACTTCGGTGTGACACCAGAGGAAGTTATTCATCACACGTTATGATGTTCTTTGTACAAATGAGACACTTTGTCATTGTAGAAAAAGGGAAGTTATACAGCAAGAAATGAAGGAACTAGTCCAAGATCAAATGGTAGATCAGGGGAAAGAAACAACCACTATCTTGTTCCTGTCCCCCATGATTAGCCTGCCCTGTGAAAAATGCTGAAGGTGAGAGTTGCCTCCTCAGTCTGCTCTTCAGAGGGAGGAACTCACAGTGATGAAATTTCATCTTCTCCCTCTATTGTTGCTGCTACTCTTCATCCCCTCTTTCCACACTGACACATGTTTTCTCCAAACCCTGAGCAACCTGGATGCAGAAACAACATCATGAAGAGAGGGCAGGTTTGCTGTGACTTTTCTTGCTTTCCTGTGCTGTGACCAGTGACCCCAGTAGTGTGCTACACGAATAGCATGTACCACACACACAAAGGGACAGTTCACATTGTGCATGCTGTGACCCACAGTAGTCTTGGTGTGTTGCAGTAGCCTGTCCTGTCCCCAGAGCAGCAGCCATTCAGGCCATATGTCTCCTTATGACTCCTCACAGCCTGAGACAAGCTCACAGCAAGGCCTTGGGGAAAGGAAAAGTGGGGAAACATAGTATTGCCTTACAGGAGGAGAAAATGGGCCAGAATGGGGAAGAGATGCTTAGAGCAACTGAATGACAAAGAGATGGAGTCACTTGCCTGAGATTCAGATGTCATCACCATTAGATGCTGAGAAGCAGAGTCTTGTAATGTAATTTTTAAAAATAAGTTTAAAAAAACCCAACAACAGTTAAATAGACAGTGGAGAGAATTGCTCCACTTTTTGCAAGGAAACATCTATTTCACAAAGATGACTTCTGAATTATATACATATATCATTAAGAGGTAGCAGCTCCAGGAGCCCAGAAGTCCAGGTGCTAATCTTTACAATGCAAAGTGCAGCACTGGAACAGCCTGTCAATACCTTACCCAACAAGTTCACCCTTTGCTTATGTTGGAGTAACTTTGCCAGGTCTCAGCTCAGGTCTCAGCCTCCCTATGGCAGATGGTGCACATGCACACAGGAGAGATTCCTTGCCCTTTCTATCACAGACACTTCAGGGTTTGAAGGCATAGTGAAAGAGGATGCCTTCTCAAGGATCTCAAAGAAAATCTTAAATTCAGATCTGCTTGAGCTGAAGCCTGTGTCCTGACTTCAAAAGCTGCTACCTTCCACTAAGCACTTTCAGACTACATTTTACCTGTCTCTCCTCTACAAATGTTTACTGGCAACTACTGAGCCATAATGGTTAGAGATTCAGATCCACAAAGGAAATAAAAGAAACAATAAAAACCAGCTTTGGGGTACTTTGAATAGAAGTCAGAAGATTTAGGTATGGAAATTATCTGTTTGACAGGGATTTAGGGGTTGAAGAGAGACATGTGAAGTGTCACCACTAGGGCCAGGATAAACTGGGATAAAACCCAGTGTATCCTGAACACATACATCATTTTCAACAGAGAGCTGTCAATTAGCACAGAGTGAGTCAGATGTCACTGGAGAAAAATCTCTGCTCTTCAGGGAAGGGAGGAATCTCTGTGACTCAAGAGTGGATGGTTTGGCAGCAGCAGCTCAGCCAACTCCTACCACTGGATTAACAAATTACACAGATATGCTCCCTTCTCTCTATTTACAGCACATGACTGGAAAGAAGGCTCAGGCAAAAGGGATAATGTGAGAAGAGCTCAGTTTCCACATGTAATGTCAGCTAAGTGGCCAGAATGATTCTGATGAAAGCCAGCAGCCTGCAGCTGGACACTGCCTGTCTCTCTACCTCTAGCTCATATACATTGCTGTTTAAGGGCATAGGATCCCATCTGCTCATCCCAGATAAAACACAGATAAACTGCTGATATTTCCCTCTCTCTAATCCCCAGCATTTAAATTAATTCTGACCCTGTGTCTTTAAGTCCTGTTTGTTCCTCCTCTTGTTTCCATAGCATTTAGTGTTTCCATGTTGGAGATTTCCTTTTTTTTTTTTTTTTTTTTTTCCAGACATTACCCCATCAGCACAGTTCCAGACCTGGGATTCCAGCCACTTTTGGATAAAGGGAAACTCATTTTTGTTGCTATAAAAATATCAAGCCATGTAAATGCCTGTGGCTCATATTTAGGTCCTGTGTCTGGGAATAGCAGCACAGCTGAGAAAGAAAGAAGCAAACAGACCTCCATGCATCTTGTCTTATTCCTCTGAGTCAACCTGACCTCTTAGGGACAGGGACAGGAACAGGCTTTTGCCACCCTCTGGCACAGTAACAATCCCTAAGGCTTGTGCGTGTGGAGGACACTTGCCTCTGGGTTGCACCTGCAAGAGAAATAGCCAAGGCCAGCGTGCCCCACCTGGTCAGAGTCACAGAGGAGAGAAAGTGCAACCCACTCAAGAATACAATGACTCAAAGACAAAAAAAAAAAAATTGCTCATTTTGGTTCTGATGCAAAGTCCAAGGCAGTGAAAACTCAGCTACCCTTTTAAGAAGTGCTGGTCCCTGGTTAGACCCTGCTTGTCACTAAGGTGTTTGCTGGCATGCAGTGAACATGGGAGGAAACACAACTCTACAGGCCTCTCCTTTGCAGCGTCCCACCTTTGAAGACTACATAAAACTGGAGTCAACTCTCTGCATTCAGGGATGAGCGAGATTAAGGGCCCCTCAAGAGATCAGAAGTAGCCAGTGTTAAGAGGAGAGATAAGCTGAACCTTCTGAAGTGAACTATCTTCCCCTAAGTATCAGATAGTTCAGAGGGAAATTTTGGCTGAGTAGAGGATATGTGCTGTGTTGCTTCCCATGATGGACTGCTGCAGCATCCACACACCCCTAGAAAACACTGGTGTGGAAAAGATACAGGAATACTTGCAAAATACAGATCCCAGATATTAACACTGCCCTGAAATCATGGCACTGATCTGAGCCTTTGGTTGTGTGCCAGGAAAACAGAAGTAACAAATGGATATTTGATTGTCCTAGCATCCATAGGGATGGAAAATACGAGCTAAGCACAAAGTACCACTAACATTCAGCTATTTCCTACAGCATTGTTAACACTGCTTTCTGCAAATCCTTGCTGTTGGCTCACCTTGGCACTCAAATTATTTATGCTGCACCAAGTGTCAATCTGCTACATTGCAGCACAGATTTCAAGAATAAGATAAAATACTCTAGAGAATATGGCATGAAGTTTTAACTAGCTCTAAGTAACAGCTACTGCTAATTATTAGCATTATACATTTCACTAAATTACATTAAAATAATAAAGCATTTTGGCTACTGTATAATGTCATATTGTAATATATCAGAAGCAGCAGTACATGGTAGTAATTTATCAGGAAATTACATTTAAAAATGCACATAAGTTAATAAGTGGGAAAAAATAAATTTGAAGTAAAATTATGATGCAAATCCAAACATTTTTTACAGTGCTTTTTAGACTCTGAACACTTTTTTTTTTTATTCAGATTCTATTCATGAGTCTCATGGATTATGAGGAGAAGCAAATCCAAGATCATTCCTGGAACTTTCTGTAAGACTAAAATGGGAAGTGTGGTGCCAAATTCAAATGACTTTCCTGGTTTCTACCCACTTGTGTTTTCTTGTGGCTTTGAATGAATACTTCCTGTTTAATACTTGTGGATTATGTTGCTTTACAGGGAAAAACCCTGAAAGAAAGGAAATTCAATAAAGAGCTTATTGGACATACCACCATCATTTATTTTTATTACCACTAGAAGTAGTATCTTTTTTTATTATTATTATTAGTTTGAACATGAAAGGAAAAGTGTTTCTGGCAAAGGGGAAACTCATAAAATTCTCAGGATGAAAGTCTCTCATTTGGACTTTTTTGAAAGCTCATGAGAAAAGAGGGCTAATGACAGGGAGCTGGATAAAGGGAAGTAGAAAATGTTGTTCAGCCATGCCCTTCCTCAGCAAATGGGAATCCCCAAGCCTTGCTACCAGAGCACTGTGTAACCACACAGAAACTTGCTGCAGCAGCAATGAAGAGGCGCTGCTCTTTAAAAAGCACGGAGTCTTCCCTATGTCTTCCCTATGGAGACTCTTCAGTAGAGTCTGATAAGCTCTGGCACAGCATAAAACAGGTCTGCAGCAGAACGAGGATTACAGGTACATTTGTTGGGCAGTCCAGACAAATGACAGGTGGACAACACCTGACCCTCCCAACAGATCTCCAGATGGAATTTCTGTTACCTGAACAATTCAAATCACAGTGCTTATCTAGCTTTGTCAGGATCTGTGATGACACCTAACTGGCCAACAAGGAGCACAGGTAACTAGTCAAGACTGAGAGCTAAGTAAGGCAATCTGGACTTCTTTTCCAGAATCCCTGGCTGTTAGTGAACCTGCCCATTTCTGGGCAAGTGAAATTAGAGCTTGGGGGATATAAAAACATTTGTAAAATTGAGAAGTGCATTCAAGCCCTGTGACACTGCACAGCAAAACTGCAATTGTGGAAAACAAATCATGGCTTGAGAGGAGAAAAACTTAAGTTGTATCTAAAATCCTAAGAAGAATTTAAAGGACCCTACAGAGGATCCTAAAAAGGATCCTGAATAAAGACGTATGACAGATGGAGTTTCACAAAGATGAGATACATACCACCATGTACTGAAACTGCACACGGGAAATCCTCAACTCAAGTTTCTTATGTGGTGTGGGGCTCCTAACACCCCTTGGGTAAATCAGGGTGGCGGCAGCCCAGCAGCTCTTCCCTGAGCTCCCTTCTGTACAGGCCAGGCTAGAGATGATTTTTGTTCCTATATCTTGATCAGCCAACCTAACTGCCCAGCTAATTGCTCTTTCACCAGCCAAATTAATAGCCAAGCTAAATTCAATGTTTGGATTTTCACCAATAGAAACATCTTGGAAATTTAATAGCACAACTCTTCTCCTACCAAGGCTGCCTAAAGGGAACTCCTACAGGCAACCAGCTTTCCTGAAGCAAAGATTGATTCTATCTTCTGTTGTTTTATTTTAAAGATCCAGACCCCGGATGATGTCATCTTTTTGCAAATTACACCCGTCAGCACAGTCAACAGCATCCAAGAATACAGGGTGTCAAAAGCTCTAAGCTCCAAGAAATGTCTCAGCTGGCTCTTGGCTCCCCTTGATTTCTGGACACAGTGCACATGTGCACAGAAGGCAGTCACTATCTCATTTCAAAGCTGACATCCCAATCTGTGGAGCTCTCATCAAGAGGATTGATTCTGATTGTGTGGTTTTGACTTTCCCACACACAGTGATAGCTCCATGTGCCGCCAACACAAATTCTATGCAAGCTGCACATGATGAAGGTACAATCCAAAGTCTTGTTCTGCTTGTTTGTAAAGGAAGCTGACCTCCCTCATTTCTGTGACTCCTTTTAGCCCAACACCTTATTAATCAAACACTTTGTTCTCATGTGCTTTTTGCATCCTTGATTTGATTTCTTGCAGGGTGGGGAAGAAGTCTCATACAGACAAGTCTTGAGAGATGAGCTGTTTACTTCTCTGTTGGTATTCTGACCATCAAGCCCTACTGAAAACAATAAATCACAGCATAACTTGCATTTAAGTAGAGACTCTTAGTGGTACATTGACAGCATTTTAACTACTTTGGACATTTCAGAGCATTTGACCATGAGCAGATTCGACCTTGACTTTTTAAGATAATAAAGCAATTAAAATGGGTGCTGCACATTAAATACTATTTTGTTTCCTGCACATAGCATAGGCCCATCTGAGCATGTCATCTGTAGTGTTAAGCACAGCCTGAGCATCATCCTTACAGTGCATATTTAACCTGGAGAAGATTGTGCTTTCTTTGGTTTTGGCAGCAGGAGACAGGAACCTCTCAAAGTCCACCTGTGAGCTCCTGAGTGCTGCAGCTCCTGGTGAGAGGCTATACAGGAGGAAGGTTCAAGGTCTTCACATAGGTGATCTGAATGGAGAGGCTTACACAGCACATGTGCCTGTGTGGCTGCTTTTCCAGGACCAGCTCAGATTCTCCACACCACTACTTGCCGTTTCTTGTGGGGCAGATTACATTAAATTATGTCTCCTCCATATCTGAGGAAGTTCAGATGTCTGTTCAAACACATCTCAAAACTTAAAAAAATAAATTTATATTTTCTCCATGATGCCTCTGTGTTTTGGGGTTTTTTTTTGTGCTGTGTCCTGTTATCCTCATGGTCTGTTTTTTTGTGACTCAGTGGAAAGTCAGCTCCAATGATGGCTAACACAAATCAGGAGGAAGAGAGAACTCACTTCAGTAACTCATGACTATGTTTATTTTTCACTTCTTTGGGGGATTTATTTTATGACTTTCACTAAAGTGTTTACAGAAAGTTCTACAGCTAGGCAGAAAGTAATTTGCAAGGAAACTGAGCTAAATTAAACCAAAAATGTTGGTCGATTTCCCAGAGGAAAAAGAGCTGTTTTCTGTAATGTCTGTGCTGCTCTTCCTCTCCACCCTCATACTGTGGAAGTTCAAATGTGATAATGGGGAGCCAAGCAGGGATGAAAACTAAATGAACTGTATCTGGTCTGAAAGATGGAGAAGCTCATTTATCCCCACAAACTTTTTGCTTTTTTATGTTTTTTAGTTTGAGATCAAAGAGAAGGACACAGTCCTGCACAAATCAGGAGTTATGTGAAATGACAGCATATAGCAACAACAAAAATATTAAAATTCTACTGCATTGACTTGCTTGAGTGTCCATCAGCTCTTCCCAGCTCTCAAGGAGAACCCAAAGACCTCTGTAGACATCATCAAATAACTTAATTTCACAGCATCCCATTCTGCAAGTGGAGAAACTGAGGCACAGACAAGCTATTTGGCTCACCCAATGGTGCAGAGGGGAAATGCAATAGGGACAGTTTTAGAAATTAACATCTACGTTACCTGTCTTGCTGAACTATTGGATGCAAGAAAGGCTGAGGGAGAGACTCACTCTTATGCTTTTGTATTTCATCATTCCTGAAAAAAGACACACTTTGTGCAACACAGAGTAAGCACAACGTGGAGCCTCTTACACTGTTCTTAAATTGTCTGCCCAGCATCCTAAACCCATATGAGGCTCTTGGAGGAAGACGAGCAGCATCTCTTTCCTCAGCAAGGTGGACAAGGACTAGGTGTCCTAGAATGTATGTTCCAGCTGCAATAGAACTGTAAATCAGATCCTTATTGTGTAGTTTTACAGCCCAAAGCTCCAGCTGCTAACTATTGTAGCTCCTTACCACTGGGCTGTTGAGTGGCCAGCTTGGCCGGCTGAGGAACCCAGTACTGATTTGGGCCAGTTAAGCTGTCCGGTAACTGAAATGCTTTCCTGATTGAAGATAGTGTGTTTGGATTTCATTTAGAGTTAAAACACATTTTGATCCAACCAAAGCAATATGATATTTTAAATAAAGCATTGAGTATAAAAAAGTTTATGGCACTTAGATATTGGGCATATTCAGTTCCTGACTGCAGTCCTTAACCTCTGAAGGGTACTTTCCCAGTTCTTTTTAAATCACATGCAGTAACTATCACTTGCTTCTGACTCTTTATTCATTCCTTAAGAGAATGCTAGTTAAATACCAGATAAGTAAATACGTAATCAATGAGACATTTATTGAATGTTAATGCTGTGTTTAATAAGGCTTAGAAATTTAAATGGGTCGCATTAAGATGTAGAGTGCGCAGCAGGGAAACTTCTCAATGTCACCAAGCCAAATCACAGAAAAATCATGAGCTGAGACCTTCAAAACTGAGACACCTTTGTGACTTAGATGTGGGGGGTTTCTTTTATTTCCTCCTTCTCACTCAGTCAGGGAGAGGGCTCTTTACAGGGGACATCTCCACTGCAGGGCAGACCATAGACCACTGCAGTTGCAGAAACTCAAACTGTTAAGTCCCCTTGAGTCTTAATTTAGGCTAGTCATGTAAGTGTGGCAGTATTCCTGTGCAATAACCTGAACTCAGGCTCCTGAGCTCAGACACGGAGCCTGGCTAATAGATCTAGATAACATCCAGGCTCAGCTGGCTTACCTTCAGACAGTTTGGCTGTCATTACATACATCAAAATAGACCCTATTTATTTTCTTCAGTGAAGACTGAGGGTGTCAGTCAATAACTTGATCCTGACAGATGGAATGTGTAGAAAAACTATTACAATAGGAACTGCAGCCACAGTCAATGCTTCCAGCAGAGATGTCTGATGGATAGAGCTAGGAGAGGTGGAATTCTCATCGAGTTACTTAAAATTGGACGAAACAAAACCCTAGAGAATGTGTAGAAGAAAAAGTCCCCACAAGTGAGGAGGGAGCCTCAGTGTGGCCTGATGCAAAAGACTATACTGTCACCAGAGGTGGGATCATAGACTTGGTCATAGACTGGCTTCTCATATGCAACTGGAGGATGCATCCTGGAGCTCGTGGAGTGCTGCATACAGTGATGCTTGCGCTGCTGGTTCTGCATCTTATTCTACAGTCCTAAGTGCCTGAGTGTCACGCTAGAGATGCCCCTATGGACAAGCTACAGGCTCCCTGGAGTTCCTGGTGTGGGTAAGAAACAGGCAGAGCTGGGAAACCCTGCACTGTGCAGGCACAATGCAGAAAGAACTTCCTCTGGCAGGACCCACAAAGAGGGACTGGGACACTGCTCCCCATTTCTCACCACCTCACCTCACAGCTTTATGCAGGGGCAGAGGACACCTTCAAGGAGGCGAGAGGCTGGGGGAAGAAAAGCTAAGTTCCGGGGAATTCATAAATTTCTTTCTTCTGTGTCTTCCCCCTCCAGCATTCTTGGCAGCCAGAGGGGTTCCTCTGTCCTTGGAAAGAATCCAGCTGCCTCTCCAGGCAACACAACAGAGAGAAGATATTAGGGGTCTGGAAACTGGGTTTGCTATTTAAGCTGGTCCTCTTGTCTGCTTCAGTTAGAACTGAACAGCTGGCTTTCTACTGGCAAAGCTAGGGTTTTTACCTTAAAACTAATTAGAAGTTTCACTGGCAGTGCAAAAGATGCACTTTTTTGGGACTTGCTGAAAAGTTTAGATGTGTCCTGGGTGTATTTCTGCAGTGGAAGCTAAATTTTATGACCATTTTTTTTCCTTCCTGTAACAATAGTAACTCTACCTTTAGCCTGGCCTCATTTTTCCAGTCAAATCTGATCCATCTCAATTTTTAACTGGGCCCATTACAGAGCTAAGTGCCTGGAGGACACATTAAAGTAAGGATAGTTTTAATAGTGAGGGTATTTAACCCCTGGGTCAACTTACCAGGAGGTGATGGAGGGCTTCTACCTAAAGGCAGTATCTTTCCAAATCATACATACTTCTTCAACTACAATTTTGTGGATTTTCAGGATAAGTCAAGACTTAAAAAAAGTTCTATGGGTTTTTATCAAGGTGATTTGACCTTCTTTATTCTGGAAAGACACCAAGTTTGGGTTTCCCCTCTCTCTTCTGTTATGCCACACTAGGACAGGTGCCTGGAATTACTATTAACTGTATTGAACAATATTCTTCACTCATATATTTTGGCAGACAGAAGGAGGAGAGGAGAGAAGTTATTAGTGTATATGAATATTGCAGGCCATGGGATCTGACCCTTCAGGAAACCCTACTTGAAAGCAGAAGCTAGTACCCCATGCATTATTTATCCTCTCATGTGGTAGTTGCCTTTTGTCTCCCTAAATTGCCTCGGCGGTTTTATTTGACGAGGTTTCTTGAACCTCTTTACTTCCAGGCGTAAAAAAAAAAAAAAAAAATTTAGTGAGGGACACATATGGCTACTGTTGCTTCACTGATCCAACTCCAATAACCACTTTGGAGGATAGCCAAAGAAGAAAGGAGAGGTGTTTAATCTAAATCCAGAACGTCTTGTATTTTAGGGTGATCTGGGAGCAGTAACCTCCCAGAACTGTCCTAATGTGGACGCTGCAAGATTCAGTAAGCAGCTCTCCTCCATGCAGCTTTGCCAGTTCAGATCAGCCAAGGATCTCACCACAAGTCATGAAAAGCAAAGCCAACATGCCTGATGTTGCTTATATGGAAAATCCTACCAGATGAATCATCAGCTTTCTGAAGAGACTGGGTTGTACTTGTATAATGGATGCTGCTGACCTATCACTTCAATGTATTTCTTTCATGACTGCTCTGTAGACCCTGCTTGTCAGAGGCCCTGAGAACATCAGTCTGAGCATAAAAAAAATTTCTTTCTGTCTTTGCAGTTCACCTTTAGTAGGGATGAGAACAAATCCCCTGACTGAGCACCATCAGGCATGTGACAAGTCTTATGAACGCTTTCAAGAACCAAGCACAAGAGCTCAAGCACTTATTCCCTGCTCTGGTATTAAAAGTAGAGTCACAGATAGTAAAAACAGAGACTCTCAGAGTACAGGGGAGATAGGATTCATTCTGTGTACAGAAATTGCCTAGCTTCATGTTCTACATGGTGCTTCAGATCAGAGGAAAAAAAAAATAAAATAAAAAATCCTTGAAGAGTCCCATCTGTCTGGGAGCTTTCCTGAGAAATCAGCTATGGAGTCAAAGCAATAGAAAAGCTTCCAGATTTCTCTATTCCATGCTGAGGCAAGTTTATAAATACTTCCAGAAATGACCAACATACCTGCAGAGCAAGGTTTCTAATGTTCACCTCCCTGCTATGAAATGCAGAGCACCTAAACTTCTTCAGCCCTCCATTTCCACAGGTGCTGTCACATCGCACCATGTGCTCAGTGCTCCTTTCCTGACAGCAAACTCAGATGGTCCCTTTTAAAAATGGCTATCACTAGTTTGGGATCTCATTGGCACCATCTCTCTGCTGAGAGCCAAAGCTACTAAATAGGGGTGGGGTGGGAACAAGCTGCTCAGGAACTGTTAAGGAAATGCTGGATAGAAATAGAGGTTTTGGTAACCTGATGGATAAAGAAGAAAGAGTGCAGACAGAGCAGAAGTATTCAAGGTATATAAAGGCTGTATAAAATGTCTAGGAAGGGTGAAATCTAGAAAAGCTGTGCCTACTGGAGTGAAAAGCCCCTATTCCCACCCCACCCAGGATCCTGAACCCCAATTCAAAGTAAATGAAGGACTTCATGTGTTGTGCTACTGAGAGACATTGCCACAAAGCAATGACTCAGGCTCACCCACTGCAGTCTCCAGGGAAGGAGCTCACAGCCCTGCTGAGGTTAATGTGGCAACCACCAGACTCAATAACTTTGGCATGGAGGTGAGTTACATCTGGCATAGGGCATACACCAAAACCAATGAGGAACAGAAGATGTCAGTATTCAGTGAAGGGGGAGACATTTCCATGAGCCTGGGAAGGATTTGGAGGGGTGGGAGGTGGAGAAGTACTCTTGGTAGTCCAAAAAGGTCTGTGTTGGAAAATAACTTCCATGGCAATATGTCTGAATGGTGAGAGTGAAGGGGTTGTACTGAAGCCTTGAGCTGTGGGAGGGTATCAACTGAAGGTATGAAATGTGACTACAGGCCAGAACTTGCCTGAGCCAGAGCAGGCTGGGGCAGCCCTCCCAAGCTGTCCTCCCTGCAGTGGGCTGCAGCTGCATCCCCTTTGCCAGCTGCAGCTCCAGCTGTGGGATGAGGCTCCCCTCCTGCCCCAGAAATCACTGATGGATCTCTGTGTGCTTTAGAGCTGTTGGTTGTTTGGGGTTTTGGTGCTATGGAGAATCGCTTTGTACCTTCCTTGCCTGGCAGAGATTGTTAGCAGTGGCAGGGCCCCTCGAGTCCAGCATAGGCAAGCCATGTCCAGAAAAGTAAAGCCCTCAACCGCTTCCCCATGATCCTAATCCTATTGAAGCCCATTCAAGTTTGGCCTTTGATTAGAGTACGAAATAACTTTCATTGAAGGGGAGAAATCTTGAATTCTCTGTTCAGTATCCATTATCTTCTACCTTTGAGTAGAAGAAATGGCTGAAATGACAGCCATCCCACATTACCAGGAAGCTGGGTGCTGACGGTCAGGAGGGGAATAAGGAGAACAAAACCTTCACTAGGTTAAAATCAGTGTGAAACATTAGCAGCTAGGCATTCGATGAGCCTAGCTTTGTCAGGCAGCTAAAATCAAGTTAATATAAGAGAAAGCCAGAAGTGAAAGCCAGAAATTATTTTGTTATGTCTTTACTCGCTAGCATTCTGGGTCTGGACAGTGGCCAACTCTACCTTCCCCAGTATAGGGCTGAGAAGACTAGAGACTCTTCTCCTTTATCTCCAAGCTGTTCATTGCAATGTCTGCAAAGCAGTAGCAAGACATCTGATTGACCCAAATATATCACTGATCACAGTTTCAGGAATGCTTAACATGCTGTAAATTGAAGAGCACATCAGCTTGGCTGATGTTTAACCCTCTACCATTTGTCAGGTTTAAAAATTATTCCAGCTTGTAAGCAGGACTATTTGCCAGTGGGATGGCTCAGCAAAACTCTGGCTTGTTCTCCTTCCAAATAGTGTAGTTAGGAGGCTGAGTATTTGGGGGAGATGATGTTTTCCCAGCCAGCGATTTAAGGGTGTAGTCACAGTATAAGCCTATTGTTTAACTGAACTGCTTAGTTTACAAGAGGCAAGTTGTAACTGAAATGAATGCCATGCATAACTTGGAGCTTATATTCACCTTAATAACAGGAAAGGTAGTGTCCTTATCCATGGCATTGGTACTTCTCCAGGGAGACTTTCCAGTGCAGGTATTGGCAGCTGGATGCTCACTGTAAGCATAATTTACACTGAAAGAAAAGCAAATAATTCACTTAAATGAAAATACATGCCCACTTACATATGCAATAAAATTAATTTCCTGCTTTCAGTCCTTTTCCAACAAGCTATGAGTTTCCTTTAAGTTATTTTAAGCTGGAAAGTGTCAGAGAACAGAGGCAATTCTGTGTCATTTCTTTGGTAAAAATATTCAACCTACTGTTGGATAAAAGCCTCCTGCTTAGTGTAATGGTACTGGTCTTGGCCGCTGTGAATTGTAGCAATCACCATCTCCAAATCACACACCGGGTGTTCACTGTGCAACTTGTGTGGCTTCAAAAGGTGAAAGTGTAAAACATCATCCGGCAAGAAGGCTTCCAGGTCAGAATAGTGTGAGACCCAAATTCATGGCTAACAAGAAGAATTACTACAGCATGTATTGCATTTGAGGGAAGCCAGGATGATGAGTATTTCTCATTATTTCAGCAAGTACCTACGTGCATGAGGGACCCAACAGCACTAATGCTCCCAGTTGGTCACAATTGGATGTGAAGTCTTATTTTTAGAAAAGGCATCAGCCACAATTTTTAACATTTGCTGGCTGTCCTTTCCATTCCTGGCACTCCTGTTTCTTGCTAAGAGACTCCTCCATCCAGGAGGCAAGCAGGTCAAGGGAGTTTCTCCCCCTCTACCCTGCTCTGGTAAGGCCACATCTGGAGTATTGTGTCCAGTTCTGTGCTTCCTAGTTGAAGAGAAACAAGGACACAACAAGGATGATTATGAGACTGGATCATCTTGCTTACAAGGAAAGACTGAGAACCCTGGGGCTGTTTAGCCTGGAGAAGAGAAGCCTGAGACAGGATCTTCTCAATGCTGATCAGTATCTAAAGTGCAGGGGGGTTGAGAGGATGGGGCCAGATTCTTTTCAGTGGTGCCCAGCAGCAGGACAAGGGGCATTGGGCACAAACTGGAACACAGGAAGTTCCATCTGAACATCAGGAAAAACTTACTTGCTGTGAGGGTGACAGAGCCCTAGACCAGACTTCTCAGAGTGGTTGTGGAATCTCCTTCTCTGGAGAGATTCCAAATCCACCTGGACAATGCGATCCTGGGCTCTCTGCTCTGGGTGACCCTGCTGGAGCAGGAGGGGTTGGACAAGATGATCCCCAGAGGTTCCTTCCAACCCCTGCTATTCTGCGATTCTGCGGTTGAAACCTTCCTCTCCGAAGGGGCTCCTACAAGTCGGTTTTCTCGGGATGGTCCCTTCTGGGTTGAGAGGAGATAGGGATGGCGAGGCCAGGCTGCGCGCCCGGTCCTGTCGGTGCCGGCGGCTGCAACGCGGCGCTGTGACCGGCGGGAGGAGCTGGTGCGACACCGCTGCTCGGCTCCCCGGTGGGGCGGGGGGAAGCGGTCGCTTTGCTCCTCTCCCGCCCCGCCCGGGTTCGGGGGCAGCTGTGGCCGCCCTTCGCCGCGGGACCGCAGGAGAAACGCTGCCGCCCGCAAATGCTGCGGTGCCGCGGGGCGCGCTGGAGGCATTGGCGTCTGACAACCGGAGCTTCCCTAGGACGGCTGGGAAGTCCAAGTGTAAAGGGGAATTCGAGGCGAAGGCTTTTTTTTTTTTTTTCCTTGCTTTTTTTTTAAACTTGTTAAGGTGGATTATGAAAGTCTGGATGTTTTTAACAATATCCTGGAAAAGAGAGAAATCCCTTTTTCTTATATGAAAATAAAATAAATTGCATTCCATCCAACCTGAAAGACTGTGGTTGAAAAACTAGGAGTTGTGATACATCAAGAGAGCAGGAAGAGTTGAGGAGGTGAGAAAGGGATTTTTTTTTTTTTTCCTTTTGTGATGTTTAAGATTCTGTGTGTGGTGGTTTTGCTTCACTGATCCAACTCCAATAACCACTTTGGAGGATAGCCAAAGAACAAGGGAGAGGTGTTTAATCTAAATCGCCTCACAAACAGTGTTCTTCTCAATAGAGGTCCCCAGTAAAATACAGAAAGAGCAGAGCTTGGGAAGACAGGAAACTGGAAACTGGGGGACAGAGAAAGAGCTGCTCTTCCAATCTTCCAGTATACGTCCTAAAGATCTCAAAGGGACAAACCTGTTCCCTGTCGCCGCAGGCGCGGGGGGAGGGAGGGGGAGGAGGAGGTGATGCGCCGTGGGGTCCCTCGGTCACCGCCGGCCCGGCAGGGAGCCGCTGTGTCCCGCCTTGGTCCCGGGCTTGGGCGGGCAGCTGTGTGTGTCCGTAGACATACCCATACGTATACATACTATATGTGCACAGCGTGGCGCTCGTGTTTCGGCCCATCCCTTTGTACAACCACCTGCCAGCTCCCAGCCCCGAAGAGCCGGAGGGGTGAGCGGAGGGGGTGCCGAAAAGCTGGTGACCGCGGCGCGACCCCGACGTGCCGGCGTGGGAGGGAGGAGGCGCGGCCGCGCCCGGAGGTTCCGCAGGAGCCCGTGCACCGGTGCGGGGGACGGCTCCACGGGAGTCAGCGCCGCCTCCCCCTTCCCCTCCCTCCCTTCCTCCCTGTGCAGGCTCCTTTGTGCTGCCTGCGGCGGGGAGATTCGGAAGACGGCGGAGCCGAGTGCCCTGGCCACAGCGCTCTCCCTTCCCACGGGCGGCCGGCGCGACCCTCCCGTCTCCTCGACGGTGCTCCCCGCAGCAGGTGGTCCCGTTTCTGCTGTGAGGGGCATCGCCGCTTTAAGCGGACGGCCACGCCGGGAGACGGGGCGGGTTGGGCGCGCCCCCTGAGCTCCCCCACGTGGTGCGGGTGCCCGTGTCTCCGGGCCGCCGGCGGGGCTGGGCGCACACACCGCGGGGCTGCCGCCGGGGCTCACGGGACTCGCCTGCTCCTGCCACCGCTCTCCGGGCGGCTGGTCCGGCCTGGCCCGGCCCGGCCCGCGGTCATGCGCCAGCGTCGCGCTGAGCGGTCGAGCGGCGGGGCTGTACAGCCGCCGCGTCCCGCGGCAGCGGCGTGAAGCGACGGGAGGATGAGGCGGGCGAGGCGGGCCGCGCCGGGCCCCCTGCCCGTGCTGGGCTTGCTGCTGCTGAGCGCCCTGCCTGGGCTCTGGACGGTGCTGCTGCGGCGGGAGGCGGCGGCACAACGGGAGAAGGAGCTGGAGCCGCGCCCGCCCGCGGAGCCGTCCCCGGGGCGGTGGGGTTGGGGCCGCTCCCCGGAGGCGCGGGGCGAGCCCGCCGGCGGCGGGCAGAAAACTTTCCGGGCGCTGCTGGCGGTGCCGGCGGCCGGCCGGGAGGAGCGGGGCGGCGAAGGGCGGTTCGCGGCAGCCGGGTCGCCGCCACCGGCCAACGTTGCCTCCCCGGTGGAGCGAGGCATCTTCTGGAGCCCTGAAGTAGAGGCGCAGGTGCCGCCGGGCTTCGCGGCGGAGGAGGCGGCGGCGTGGTTGTCGGCCGCCCGCGCCGCCCGCGTGGCCTCGCTGGAGCGGGGTGGCTGCGGGCGCAGCTCCAACCGGCTGGCGCGGCTGTCGGACGGGAGTCGCGCCTGCGTCCGCTACGGCATCAACCCGGAGCAGATCCAGGGCGAGGCGCTCTCCTATCACCTGGCCGGGGTGCTGGGCATGCAGGAACGCCTGCCTCCCATGGCCCTCGCCCTGGTGGAGGCCCGCGGGCGGCAGTGGGAGCCGGTGCGGGAGGAGCTGCGCGGCTCTCACTGGGCGGAGGGCGCCGTGGTCAGCCTGACGCGCTGGGTGGACAACCTCACCGCCGTGGTGGCCCCCGCGCCCTGGGGCGCCGAGGCGGGCGCCGGCCGGCGGCTGCAGCCCCTGTCGGCGGGGGACCTGGGCGGCCTTCCGCCGTCGCAGCTGGTGGAGTTGGTGCAGTGGAGCGACCTGATCCTCTTCGACTACCTGACGGCCAACTTCGACCGCCTGGTCAGCAACCTCTTCAGCCTGCAGTGGGACCCGCGGGTGATGCTACGCGCCACCAGCAACCTGCTCCGCGCTCCTGACGGCGGGCTCGTCTTCATGGACAACGAGGCGGGGCTGGTGCACGGCTACCGCCTCCTCGCCATGTGGGACCCTTACAATGAGCCGCTGCTCCGCTCCGTCTGCGTCTTCCGCGAGGGCACGGCCCGGCGCGTGGCGGAGTTGCACCGCCGCCGCAGTGCCGCCGCCGAGCTGCGCCGCCGCTACCGGGCGCGGGAGCCGCTCTGGGCGCGCCTCGGCTTCCTCTCGGAGCGGCAGGCCGAGCTGCTGCAGGCCCGCGTCGATTTCGTGCACCGCCACATCGCCCACTGCCGCGCACAGGCCGCCGTGCTCTGACGGCCCCGGGGCGGGCGGAGGAGGGTGGCGGCGAGAGCCGGCTCTCCGCACCGTTCCTGTTTGTCACCCCTCCGAGGGAGCGAGAGTTTCTTGTCCCGGCGGCCGCCGAAGGCTGGGGCAGACGCTGCCCGCCGCCTCGGCGCTCAGTGCCCCAGAACAGTCGCGACTGCCGGGGATGGGGGTGGGGGGCCGGTGGGAGCCACGCTCACGGTCGGTGCGGGTAAGAACGGGCTATCCGCCTACCGGGGGCTGTCGAGAAGGAGCAGTTAATTGGCGTTTGTCAAGATCTGTGAAGATGCAGAGCGAGATTCATATCATTACAGCTGAGTTTCACTCCGGGACTCTGCTCCCAGAGCTTGAAAGACTGAGAGGATTCAGTATCTTGAGTGCTTCCCAGAACTCTCGTGGTGCACCGGCCCTCGTAAGAGACCCTGTAGGAAAAGCTGTCGGGTTTGTCCGGATTGGAGTCAACTACCTTGTCCTTCCAAAGGAGGCAGGCGGAAACTTTTTTTTTTTTTTTTAATATATATATTCTTCCTTTTTCAACAGCGTATTTAAGTACGAATGTTGATATTCATAGACCAAGAACTGAATGCACAATAGGGGAGCCCCTAACTAGCAAAACTGCCCTATTTATGAAGTTTGTTTCTTACTGATTAACGAGAGTGAACCTTTCCGCCGATTGCTAAATCTTGTCGATGAGAAGTGTATAGGAAGTCCATATTCCGTTAGCTCTTAGACTTTGTTGTGGATGCATTTGGTTAAACTGTTTTGATTCTTAAGCATTTGTTTGTAATTGTCACCATCACCATTTTATCTGACCAGTAAAGTAACTGACTAATGGGTGACACGAGAGGATCTCCCAGGTTTTAAGAACATTGCTGTGTTGCTACGATTTTGATGCAGTAGTTAAAGTGGAGGAAAAAGAAACTGTTTCATGCACTTTACTTTGACTTTTTAATTTTTTTATAAAAGAAGACCTTTTTATTTTACAAAATCTGCCTTTTATGTACATTATATATATGTTCACAAGCTTTTCTGTAACATACTAAAGAAACTGGTATTTCAGTAAAGTGTGTTAATGTTTTGCCTTCTTCGTCCTGAATGTGTGCCCAAGCTTTGCCAGGGAAGTGCACACCTCTTTGGTCTTCCCTGATGGGTGATGGAGAGCACCTCTTTCCAGCTTTTCACTCCACCAAACTGAACAAACTTTTACTCATTCTCTTGGAGGCAACGAGGGGTAGAGTTGAGCTTTCAAATGCTTCCTTTCTGCCTCTCTCTTTTGTAGCTGTTGTGTCTCTGAAAGAGCAAAAGCTCTTCCAGAGCTAAAATAACGTGGCTTTAGCATATGTTAGTTGAATAGACTTTTTGTCTTGTGGTTTGAAGCCTGGAATGAACTGCCTTGACTAGCACTGAGATAACTGAAGCAGTTAAGTTACTGCGAACTGATAGAGATGATGTGGCCCTAGCTGCTGTCAGCCTCTTTAGGTACTGGTACTGGGTACCAGCTTCTTAATACAGGTGACGTCAGGTGTTACTGTACCAGAAACATCTCCAGAGGTGGCAGTTGCTTTCAGTGGGTGTATATACTGGTTTTCAGTCCTTTTCCCATTTTGGTTATCTTTGCAGTGGGGAATGAGGCAGAACTGAAGTACAGGAAAGCTTTTCAATCTTGCCAAAATACTTGTGATTTTCCTACAAAAAGTTTTGTTCTAGGTAGGGTGAAGCAGTGGATGGATGAAATATCTACATTCCTTGTTTGCTTTTTTTCATCAAAGAGACCTTTATATGGCTCAAAATACAGCCAGAATAAGGACAAAGTAATCCTCTTTAAACCCCAAATGCCAGTATATATCCTGCTATAATCAAACAGAAGCATAATCTCTTCTACGTCTGGACAGGCACCTCTCTTGATCAAGACAGCGGTGTGCTCCTAGGCTGCTATGCAAGTAGATTTTGTATTCAGTATGTCAAGTGTTAACCTTCCCTTGAACTCCAAGAGGGCTGTGCATTGGTCCTTGGTCTGTTAGTATTCATTTATTTATGTTAAATTTCACATAAAGATTTTTTTTTCCCCATTACAGTGGTTTTTTGTTTTGTTTTGGGTTGGTGGTTTTTTTGTTTATAATAGGACAAGACAACTGTTTAACCCAAAAAAAAAAAGGTCATTTAGTTAGCTATATTAGATATTGCAAATGCGTGTATGAGTATTTATTTTAAAATGTACCAGCAGCCTCTAAGACTAGCTTTCATTCAATGGCTTAACTAACAAGGCTTTCTATTGAACTTGTATTTATAGTTCACTGCATTTATCTCTCTGAACAATGCACAGAATCCCATGTGACAGCCCTTTACCATTTACATGATAATACACAATTTAACTGTGTAATTCTTAATTCTTCTTCAGCATTGCTTTGTAACAAACGCAGCAACTCTGTCGCATTCACCTAATGAAAATACATTTAAATAATAAACTGCTGGCATACATTTTAAACCACTGTAAGAGGAAACTACTGTGCCACAAACATCTAAGGTCTCATTTTTGTTTCAGTACTTCTGTAAGTATGGCACAACTGTGCTTCTGATGGCTAATGGGAAATAAACCTCATTTCCAACAGCTTTAGAGACAGAGTCTAATTAGACCTTTTGAGAAGAAACATGGCTTTCTTTTTGGTGTTTGGTAACTACGTCAAGTTATATATAGGTTACGTGTTCAAAAATGGTGTAGTTGTAGGTTGGTGTGAAACTAGAAATTATGTGCTACTGGGCAATGTTCAAAGAGGATGGAAAAAACTAGCTTGGACAGATGATGTTTCACTTTGTTGCTGCGTTTTATTCTTCTGGTGCAGATCATCAGCTTCTGTGCCAGAGAAAGCTTTGAATTACCACCACATTAAGGAAAACTTACTTTCTTCCATGTGATTTCTTTAAGGCAAACTTTAAGTGCTTTGTAAATTAGTGGTCTGGTGCACTTTTTGTATGCCGTTTTAGCTGTATATGCTGTCTGATGTTTGTCTTTCTGCAGAACCAAGGGGCAAAACTCTGTAAAATTCTCTATAGTATGATTTCAATAGCACTTGTCTGTTTTTTTTTTTTCTAGCGGAGTTTCCTTTGAGTTACAGTAATGGGACAGGCAAGGAAGATCATTGCTTATTTGAGAATGAGAAGACTTGAGGATTTGCAAGTTGTGAGGAGAAGGTTGTTCTCCATAGCAGGATCAGCCGGTTCTGGCTGTGCATTGCCAGGAGCTCAGCAGTGCTTTTATGTGAGGCTCAAGGAATCGGCTCCATAATTTGTGTCAGAATCGGGCTATAGGCCTCGCTAAGCAGAACCTTTAAGGGTGCACTTCCCGACATTTTTCCCAGGCTTTCAGTTAAGTATGTGCTTATGGGTTGGCTGCACTGGTGCATCAGTCAGATGTGGGCTGTTGCACAGGTCTGAGAAAAGTCTTTAAAAGCTTGGGTGGGGTTGGCAGCATGCTGTCTGCCCCAGATGCAAGGCAGGAGGTCTGGTTTTCAGCTCTGTGGAAACTTGCACGCTTAACTGTAACACTAGCTTCAGGAAAAACAAAACAAAACCCAAAACCAAACAAACCCCACAAAACCAAACCAAAACTAAAAGCAAATACAAAACCCCCCAAATCGCCCCAAAAAACCCCAAAACCAACTAACCAAAAGGAAGAAAGAAAAAAAAAAAAAGAAAACCCAGGAAAAAATATCTAGAGGATATTGTAATTTGAATGCACTTAATTAAGTCATGTATTTTTTGTGTTACCCTGACTGAATTCATAATGACTCCCACAGACTTTTTCTTTCCTTGTAATCTAAATAGGTGTGTAGGGCAGGGGGTTGTTGCTCCCAGCTTCAGTTCATACTCACTGGGATGTTACCTCCAAATCCTACTAGTATGAAGGGAGGACCAAACTCACAGTTCTGAGAGCTGCCTAAGGGGTTTCAAAACTGTGCTTGCAGTGGCTACTGCACCCCCAGGGAGCACCAGACAGCAAAGTCCAGGTGAATTTGGTGGGGTTCCCATTTAGTGAAGAAAGCAAGACCAGCATTCACAGCATGAACTGCCTTTGCTTTTGTTCACTTCTATCTGAATTTCCAATCTTGGTTTATTTTCATTGTGGATTTCCCTTTGAGAATTTCCCTCGCTGCTTGGGAAGCTCTTTCTAGGCGTGGTGTCTCCTCGCCTTGCACACAAAAGCAGCTGCCCCGGAGATGGAGTCGAGTAGACTGCTGGCGCCACACTTCGCTGCCTGACTGAGGCCCTGTCAGCCCATTCAAAGACTTGGGAAATAACTCGGGGTCAGTAGAAGACAGTGAAAATACAGTTACACTTTGACTTACTGGGCATGCAGCATGCTCTTAACATCGCCAGCATAGTTTTTGTGGCTTGCTTTCCCTTTGAAGTTTGGTGCTTTTTTTTTTTAATGGTAATATGACTTAGAATTTTCTCACTGACATTACAAGGTGGTCCAGGAGTAGCTTGGATAGGAGATCGTATTAAGACTTAATCCCATTTTGCATGTTATTCCTACTTTGCAAGCACAGCATAAAATTTAATCGTTCCTTCAGAGCTGTGCTCCCTGAGTTGGACACAGCGAAGCTCCCACGAGAAGGGGCTGGGCTGCACAGTAAGCAGTGCCTGGCAGGCGCCCGCACAGCTCTTGTGACTCTCAGTGACCTAGAAAACCTCTTACCTTGCAGTCTTGGGCGCTAATGTAGCTCTCCCTACCGAAGTAAGGCACACGCATCTGAGCTGGAAGTTACTTCCCAACTTGGTGACTCGTGTCCACAAGGAATAATTTGTTGCAAAGCGACTGGTACTTCAACAAACATTATCAGTCCCACCCTCAGAGGCTGTTTAGTGTAACTCCAGCGTACTTTACATGTGGGGCAGGAGCAAAGCGTTGTATCTGTTAAGTCTTAACCCCTTCTCATGCTGTAGCTTTCCATTGCCTGCTCCGGGCGGAGACATAGGATGAGTTTATGGAAAAGAAGCAGGCGCACAGGCCCATGTGAATCGGGACTGCTGCCTTGTGCAGGTGTGAAAGGAGCTGTGCAGACAAAGGAATGAGAATAATCCCATCGAAAAGCAAGCCAGCGCTGCACTCGAGCTCCAGCTGGATTTTTGGAGGATGAATGACAGTAATAGGATAACAAAGAGGGTCTGGTGATGCTATGAGACTGGCTGGTTTTGAGTTATCTTGCTGTTCAAGCACTTCTTGTGGATTTGGGGTTGTGGGGTTTTGTGCATGTGGCACTCAGACCGTATGTGCAATGAAACAAACCCAAGGGAAGACTGAGTGCAAAATACAGCTATCATAGATGGAAAGAAAATTGAGCAGAATCCTGAAGACCCAGACCCCTCCAGTTCCTATCCCAGGGAGGGAAACACAGTGGGATTTCATGAGGGATACAATCAGAATACAAGCAGGGGAAGGGTAAATTACAGTATATTATAATACAATTAATATAGGTAGATTTAAATTGTACCATCGCACGTACTGCAAAAATACCATTATGCTTGTCTATCCTCTGTCACCTGGGCTCTTTTAAGTGTCACAGTGTCAAGACAGTCCTTGGTGTCAAGCCAGCAGAAGGTGTTTTTAAAGAAGTAGTCAAAGGCGTGAAAGTTCAAAAAAGAAAAGGATTTTTGGGCACTAGACGCATTTAATGAATTTGTGTGCGCCACTTCACAAAGTAGAGAAAGACACGGGAATGGAGAGAAAATCACTTCAGAAAAAGGACAGAGAAACAGTTGAATCCTGTCAAATCTTGGTGATGGCAAGCTGCAAACATCCATTAAGGAAATTGCATGGGTGCAGAGGTAGCATGTCCCCCACAGTTGCTTTCTCTTCCTTCTGTAACAGGTTTCCTGCAACGTCCTCTGAAATGGGTCTTTTCTAGGCAGGCTGTGTCACAGAACAAGATGAAAAATGTGTGTAGCAGGCAGCCCTTGGCACTCAAGTACAGGGGATCTGCCCTTCTCCTGTGTAGACCACAGAAAACCTGTGATCTTGAAAGCACAGGCTCATTTTCAAAACCTGTCATTAAATATTTCTATTATCTGATGGATTCCAGTCTGCATACCATTATATATGTTAAATAATATTTACTGCCTTCAATATTTAATTCAACCTATTCAATATTATTTACAAAAAATTATAAAATGTTGAAAATGTTTTTACTTTCCCCATTCTGAGTCACGAGCAGTTAATGAAAATGCTTCCTTTCAAGGCCATAAAATCCAGTTATATAATTCAGTATCCAAGTATGTAACTGCCCAGGGTTTCCTGGACTATTTTGGACTGCTGTCAGCAGTCCAAATGGGGATCCTGTCAGCCTTCGGGTATTCTCAGAGCTCAGGCTCTCAGCTGTGTGATGGTGAGGATTCACAGAGGTTTGGGGTCAGTGTGGATTTGGGTGAGGAGTGAGGCTGGGAGGGCCCCCTTGCTGCTGTCACGCTACTCCTCATGTTCCCCAAAAGCATGTGGGGGAGTTAAAGTTACTATTTATCTGTATGGACTGAGTTTAAGTTGATTTTCCTTTTTAACTGAAATGTAGCTGAAGGGCTTTGTTCCCAAAGTAAATGGCAGCTGTCCATGTGTCCATGTTTGCTCCCCTCTCACCAGCTACCTATCCCTTAAACTCCCTCTTCTGCCAAAAGCCTTCTCCCCTCATGTCTGGGATCTTAACAGATGCCTTGCCGTGAGGACAGACAGGCATTTACCTCAAGTGATAGTAACGCACAAATGCAACCCAGTAATGAATGAGGTAAGGAACGGACACATTTTACATTAGTATTTCTAACGTCTGCACAGAAGAGGGGTGTATTTCTGCATATCATGTGTTCCAGTCACAGAAGTCATAATTTTTTAATGTGCCTGTCTTGCCCATTTCCTTTTAGTGTCCTGCTGTGGGGGAAAGGGCATTAATATACTATAGTTTAAAGCTGCTGTTGTGAATTTTATTTTTTTTTTTTTTTTTAATCCATACATGATTTCTTGTAGACAAGCTATGAGTCTGCTTGCAGAATCTATTTGTTTAAGTAATTGCATTTAGTCAACTTGCTTTAGTTTAGCTGGGTCACCTCCATCATCCCCAAAGTTCTCAAGGCCCTCCACTATGTTCAAGCTAAGGAAAAGTAATTGTTTCCTTTGTTTTTGTTAAAAACATACAGGATTTGCTCATCTGCCAAAGAGTTATTTTTTAACAATGCAGTGCAGAATCAGGTGGCATACATTATGGATGAACCTGGATGTAAGGATTTGGAGGATATTAATGGTATTATTTCCCTTAACACCAGCTACCCAGCAAGGCAACTGCTCAGTGGAGATATTCCTGGTTTGATAGCTGCCAGAGATCAAAACCAGGCCCTCTGTTTGCAATTTTTTAAATACAAGTAACAGGCTGAGTTCTTTTCTGATTTGCAGCCCTGCAGGCATTAGAGCATGACTTTTCCTGCACTTTCTAGGCAAAAGCTGGTGATGAATATATATCCATGATGAGTATTTTTTAAGATACACTTCATCCCACTTTTAGAAATGACAAGGGTGAGCAACAGTATTTCTTGTTGCTCCTTTCTTTGCCAACCAAGCCAGCAGATTGCCAGGAGTCCAGCTAACTGGAGCCTACTGTGAGAGTCAGGATGACAGGAGGTTTTATGAGCTCCTCTATCAAGGAATATTTCATGTTGTGCCAAAAGTGACAGTCATCTTCTGGCTCATAAAAAACAACTACCTGTGTAGAAATTTATCAAAAGTAGCAGCAAATAATGATAATAATTAAAAAGTTCAAACTGGGAATGTCACATTGAGTCCCGCTATATTTCTTTCAAGGCTCGTTACAGTGGCTAGTAGACAGCAAAATGGCACAGTGCAGAGGCAGGCAGGAACAGCCTGGGGACCAGCACAATGCATTACATGGGATGCTGTCCAGTGACAGAGCCTGAGGCTCCTGAAATCACAGATGACAGAGTCCAGTGCAGTCATCCCCTCCATTCAAGCCAGCACAGAGGAACTGCTAACCAGGCTCTTCAGGTCCCTGTCAGCTGTAGAACAAAGGACCACAACTGATGACTGACAGTTTTCTTGCCAGTTTGTAATTAATTGTGGAGCTGATGAAATGATGATGAGTGGTTGGAGCTGATACAGAGCAATTAAACAGATCATAGAATGGTTTGGGTCGGAAAGGACCTTAAAGATTATCTAGTTCCAACCACTCTGCCATGGGCGGGGACACCTCCCACTAGACCAAGTTACTCAAAGCCCCGTCCAACCTGGTCTTGAACACATCCAGGTATAGAGCAACCACAACTTCCCTAGGCAACTTGTTCCAGTGTTTCACCACCCTCAGAGTGAAGAATTTCTTCCTAATTTCTTATCTAAACCTACCTTCTTCGAGTTTGAAGCCATTACCCCTCATCCTGTCACTACAAGCCCTTGTAAAATGTCCCTCCTCATCATAATTATAAGTGCCCTTCAGATACTAGAAGGCTGTAAGAAGGTCTTCCCTGAGCCTTTTCTTCTCTAGGTTGAACAACCCTGGCTTCCTCAGCCTGTCCTTCTAGGAGAGGTGTCCTAGGCCTCTGGTCATTTTCATGGCTCTCCTCTGGACTCACTCCAACAGGTCCCTGTACTACTTGTGTTGGGGGCTCCAGAGCTGGATGCAGTACTCCAGGTGGGGTCTCATCGAAGTGGAGCAGAGGGGGAGAATCACCTCCCTTGACCTGCTGGCCATACTTATGATGCAGCCCAGGATATGTCTGGGGCTTTCTTGGCTGCACTTGCACATTGTTTGCTCATGTTGAACTTTTAGTCAACCAGCATCTTGAGATGCTCCTGGGTTAAGTCTCCTGTTTTTCTTTAAGAAGAAAACCTAACCATTTCCCTTCCTTAGGTTTCTGTTGGTGCTTCAGATGCTTAAAGTGAAATGAGAAATGTAATTTACTTGACAGTGAATAGTCTAGATAGTTATTTCACTTGTATTTTGTTCCTCATCAAGGCACATAAATGAAGCACTTTTTGTCAGTAATGAGTGTCTAGGCAGTTTCATTTTCTAGACCTCTGGTACACAATCAGGACACTGCAGTAACTGTACCGTAGACTTGACAAAAGTATTCCCTGAAATTAAGCTATTCCCATAAAAGTCATTAAAATTATTTCTTCATATGTATTTTGTAAAAGTGAATATTTAGAATTTTTTCCTTGTGAATCTCAACAAACCAGGCTTTTTTTTTTTTTTTTTTCTCTGTCACGCTGTCAGGTTTAGCTCCTTTTTGCTGAAGGGAGAGCAGACAACTTCTTCATGTGACAACATCTATTTTCTATAAAACCACATGGCAATCCTGTCTCTTAAAAGTGCTTTTGGTGACATCAGGAAAGCTGTTGCTGATCAAAGAGGCATAGGACAGGTAGGTTACATACTGAAGTATGAATTTAAGACTTGTTTGCTTCACGGGTGATGTCCTCATGCTTTGTGAGGGTCTGGGCAATTTGGGTTAGTATGTAAATCACAGATGCATACACAGGGTCAGCAGTTGGTGTGGATCGGGACACTGGTGAGTGCAAGTGTTAGAGAGGCTTTGTTTGGTCCTGGGAGAAGAAAACCCTCAGGATCAGCCCCAGCACAACCATCTTCCTTTCTACACCTCCCACCCCCTTCAGTTGAAAATAGATATTTAAGCCACTGAGCAACCCCAAAGCATGTACAGACAGGACCAAAACAGGTGGCCTGAGAAGCTGCAAGATGTGTGCTAGTCCCAGGGATGTAAGTGTAATCCGGCGTTGTCAGAGTGGCAGCTGGTGCAGGGGACAGAGCTGGGCTTCTCCAAGAGTAGTCACCCTGTCTGCCATGAGCATTGTGCCACAGCTTTGCTGCGCTCCAGCTGGCCCCAGGCACAGCCGGCCCCATGGTTGTGGGGGCCAACATATGTCCTATGTTGTGGGCTGTGCTTGGGGCCAGGAGCCAGGACAGGCACAGCTCTTGTCCAACACAAGTAGGAAACCCAACATATGATTTCTAGCAGGTACTAAGTGGCAAAAAAATGGTGTGTTTCTGTATATTTGCTAATAAAATGTATTGCTTTGCTCCAGACTTGGTGCTTCTCCCTGCCAGGATCATCCTCGGCACTTTGGTAGCTAAGGCTGCTCTTACAACACAGGATTCAACCTTGAAGCTGAGAAGCAAAAGCAGAAGGATCCATCAGAGAGCAGGGAGAGGTGTCCCTCAAGCTGATGCTGCAGCTATGTAATGCTCAGCCAAGGTTTGTGGTCCCTGCCATTGGAAAGGCTGGGACAGGGACACCACCAGAATGTGGGGTTTGGGATGGCTGATTCCACCAGAGACTCAGCAGAGTCTGGACAGCAGGAAGTAACATGCTCCAGCAAACTTGTCTGTTCCTATGATGGCATGTAAAAAGCTTAAATCCTTATTTATGACACCCTGGCACCCTGATTGCCTTGCCATGGGCTACCTGGGAATGACCAAATGCTGCATCTGGAAAGGAAACTTGAGCATATTGACCCCTTGCCCCTTCCAAACCACTCAATTAATTTTCTTTACCATCTAGTTCTTTTTTTGCTCCTGTCCATGTTTTGCTGTAAGTTCTCCTATACCACCGGTATTTTCACATGCTGGTACACATTATACCACACACAGACAAGTCTGCCTGCCCCATGGGGTGTTCTACCTCCTCTTTGCTCTTCTGGCAAGGAGAACCTACCCATGTTTACATATAGTGCTGCAGAAACACCAGCTAGACTGGTAAGGAGCACATGACGTAATATTTTATGATGAAATGTTTGATTCATTGTAAATTTTCAGTCTGCTGTCAGTTTAATGATATCCATCCATTTCTTTCACTTCCAGCAACTATCGTTATGTTCACAGTCATCAAGGGAATTTCTTCATAGAAAGAAAAGTGTACTCACTGAGCAACCTTAAAAATTATCCTGCCTGATACAAATTACTCACAAAGTTTGTAAACATTTCAGTTCTCAGTTTGCATAATAGCTGAAAAATATAGGTGTGACAGATGGAGCCTTTTGTGCATTAGAAATGACAGAATTTTGACTTCAACTATTTTGGATGCATGTACATCTTTCTGAAATAGTTGGGAAAGGACAAATATAAGAAAAGCATTTATGGCATCTCTTTATAACTGCCAAGGAGCTGAGATACAGCATGGGTAGATAATAAGTAATAATATTCATGCTTAATGATAATGACATGGGCCACTCAGAGATAGCAGTACAATAAATACCATGGTAATACTGACGATGTTACGCTAGTTCTTTGAACTTTTGCAGAGCATTTGATGATGGATTCGAAGCACTTTACAAAGAGGAGTTAGGCAGTGCTCTGGTAGAGAGTTTCCTTGCCTTTGTGTTACAGAGAGGAAAAGAGGAATGGAGAAGCCAAGGGCATGCTGCATGGCACTGGCAGAGCCACAGTGCCTAACTCAACAGGAAAGCAAGGCTGATGGGTAAGCTGTAGCAAATATTGCATCAAAGGTGGAGGTAAGCTAAGGTGAAGCTCCCAATGAAGCCACCAAGACACAGGCATGGGTTTTTATCTGCCAGCCACGCTGTGCTGGCAGCAGCATGCTCTTGCTTCAGAGGTGCTCTTGACACTGTGGGCTGGCAGGATCCTTTGCCATCTGCCATGGGCAGGAGGGGCCCTTGTTCATGGCCCCTCAGGGGACCTGCTTTTGCCGAGATGGCAGCTGGCAGCTCAGGCCGCCCACACTGCTGTCAGGAGCCAGCAGAAAGCTTTCTCCTGCTGCTTGGCTTCCCTCGCACCTCTGCCCAGTGCTGTGTTTCTGCCCTCACTCACAGGAGCATCACAGCCACATTTCAGAGCTCACCTTGTTTCCCAACAACAGCAGGCAGGCTTCAGAGTAAAGAAAAGGTAATGCAGTCCTGGGATTATAGTTAGAAGCCTCAGGGTCATAATTGCAAGTACAAGACAGTGGTGACATGGTTATAGCCTGTATTTAATGTGACATCTTTGTTGTTCTCATATTTCTCCCACTCCTTGTGTGACATGTGCCTTGAAGGGCAGTGATGTGGATTTAATGTAATGACCTGACTGCAGGCACTCCTCAGTATCCAGATGAATTACTTCACTTTTCCCCCATATTTACACTGTATTTTTGTTGTTAATGAGCACAAGTGTGGCATCAATAGCTCACATGCCTACATCTGTTGTCTTCTGGGTATCCCCACCCTGGGGATATGGCTTAATACACAACCTTAAAGTATGCTGACAATCTATGAGGTTTTACTCAACAGTGCTGTATCAACTGCACAAATTTTCTGTTGAGACTATGGTCTTTGTGCCTACCTGCCTGTGCTAGCAATCAGCTAGCGCATCTTTGGACACACTACTAACAAGAGAGTAAGAAGAAGCTCTGTGCTGGTGAAGCCTTTTGGGCCAAGCTTCAGCTCCTTAGGTAGGGTTGACTCAGGAGTGTCAGGCTTGCAATGTGCAGTTGCAAGTTTGTGCAGTGGTTACTCTGATGCCACTCACTGACACCTCGGGGGTTGACTCTGGACTTGCTTGTAGCAAGTACTGCTTGCTACCACCCACCATCTGGCCTGACCCTGTGCTTGAATTCTTCTTGCCATAGCAGGAGCACACACAGCCTCACAGCACGCCTGGTTCAAAGCTGTCCCTTAAAGAGAAGAGCTTTAAAACTGAGATTTCAATCTGCTTGATGGGAGGAGCCAGTGCAGCACTATCTATTAACATAGGTATGCCCACTTACTGGGGGCACAGTAATGGCTTAGAAAGATTTGGGATTTCAGTGCTGTTTTTTCATGCGGATAGACACACAACTAGGAAGTGATTGTTCTGCTGCCTTGCTATTGGTGTAGGAATTTGCACTTTTAAAAGTGTGGATCATAATGATTGTAAAATTAAACCGTACAAGAAATGTGTTGGGTTTTGCCTTGTGCTCACTCTGTGATTGTGTAAATAAAACCCTAGGGACACAGCAGGGGAAAATCAGGCTACTTTATGCTGTTGACTACCTAATTTAATTACTGTTCTACCCAACTTCAGAACATCTGGGTTTGAAAAAAAGAGAAAGTAAATATGCCTTTATTAAGACAGAAAAGTAATGAACTTAAATCATTAGACATAGGTGAGGCTTTTGTAGATAATCAGATATCAAACCCAATGTAATCACAAATACCACCCAGTATTAGCAACATTTGCAGGGTTCAGGAACACAGGAAGGACTTTCTTTTGATTTAAACCACTGCAGCTTGAAGAAGGATTTTCTCTACTTCTGCCAATAGAAATCAGATCAAAATCAGGTTTAGAATGTGATTAGTCCAAAATGTAAATGTTTGATCTCTCTTGGTGAGGTTTTGGGTGTGGGGGTTGGGTGTCTTTTTTCTGTTATAACTCCTGAGAATGACTTGTTTGCATGATTGTTTGGTGATGGTTGGTGATGGCTCTGTTGGTTTGCATTAGAGTAGTGTCAGCTGAAATAAATCTGGCATTCATATGCTTCTCACAGAGCCTCAAGTTTTGCTCTATCAACACTTTTCTTAAGTGCATTGCATTAAGGATTCTGTATGACAGGTTTGCACCTGGAGGCAAAGCCTGTTCCCTCCCCCCTTCCTCCTTCTTCCCTCAAACCCCGAGTCTTTTCACATCAAGTATTTAATTTTCCTTTGTTCAGGATAAAATGATATGTAAAGTATGTGTTGCCATGGATGCAAAACTGGGAGCTGATTGATCTTCAACTTATCCAGGTAGATTTCAAGCATGATATTTAACATTGGAGGGCACTGCGGCATGGATGGCAAGACAGAGACAGACTGGGGCAGGGAGAAACAACTTCAGAATTTAAGTTCCCATAGCTCGAAAATGTCTTGTTGAAATTAAGCAAATCTTGTTCACCCGTGGGGGTTGCTGGACTTGTTCTCCATGTGCTCAGCAGCATTCCTCTGCCAGCACCCTCCACATGCCTCCTGCTATACAAGTGGCATGGATCGTTCCCATTTCCCACCCAAACCCACTCAGATTTGACCTGTGGGCCAGATAAGTAATTTTTTTGTGTGTCTATGTTGCAGATTAAGGAGCAATAGCATTTTAAATACTGCAGGAGAGTGGTGTGAGGATCAGTGTCTGAAAGTGCTGCAGAAAGATCCCCAACAACTGAATGAGCCAGCAGGGCCAAGCTGCTCATCCATCTTCAGCAAGCAGGTAGGAAGAGGCAAGCAAAGCCACTCAGCTCAGAGACTTCTGGAGACAATACCTCTGCCTTTGTATTTAACTCTTGCAGCAGATGAGGCTGTGCACCAGGTGTTCATGAACAGCACACAGGGTAGTGTCAAGATACAGGAAAGAGGCCATCATCTCACAAGAGCACTATAGTGCAGAGAAGGACACAGAGGGGGTGTAGTATAAATAAATGTATTTCAGAAGTGGTTTACAATGTTCCCCTAACTTAATTGAACCGTATTTTTTTAAATCTATTGTATTTGCCATAGCTTCATATCCTTTCCTTTCAGCGGCAGCATACTTACATGAGAAACATCATTTGGCATTGTAATTACATTGGACTGTGGCCTCCACAGAACTCCACTGAAATTGTTTCATTTTATCTAAAGAGTGTAGCATTGCCTCCATAGGCTTGTACCAAAATTGGCTCATTTTGCTTCAGATCATCTTTTTCCCACAGGATTGGATTATTATGGTGTGTAGTTGCTCTTTGCTGCCGAAAGCACACACTGCAATCCAGCCTGGGTCATGAGTTAAATGGCTTTTTAGGGTTTTTAAATTGGGGGGAGGGGGCAAGCTCTGTGTACCGCTGGGCACGGCACCACCAGAGACCTGCTCAGCAGTGCCTGCCGGGTAGCGGAGGGGGCCAGAGGAGCCGACAATTAGGTGAGCACGGAGCTGAAATTAACTTCTCATTCAGGCAGCTCAATGTCTCTGTTACTGGGGTGGGGGAAAGGTGAGGGCATCTGCAGAAGCAGCGGGGCCCATGGCTTCTCTTGTTTCCAACAATCACCCTGGTGTAGGGCCCTTGATTCTTTGTCATTCAGAAGAGCTACCGCAGCAGAAAGGCCCTTTCTTTTTTCTAACTGAAATGGGCTTTAATAAAGCTATTGTATTTGATCACTGGCTAAGGAAACAATAATTTAGCATAATAGGAAAAGATCATTAATGTTCAATGAACCTAACACTCTGCTCCAGTTTTTGCTGCCCTAGAGAGATGGAGTAAACTCTTCTTCCTTAATTGAAGACTAAATAGAGTACATTTCATTTTTCATTTCCAGCACTTTTTCCAATAGGCTTGTGATGTTCGTTAATGCATGCTGAAAGGGGTGGACTGCCTGGCAGCAGGGGAGAAATTGGGTGGGAGGGTTTAGAGCACATAAAAACTGGCTTGCTCTTCATCAGATGGCTCTCTAGGGCCGTTGACTTTTTTCTTGACAAGCGTTGTTTCAAAAGCCCCCAAGGAGATGTGGTGGTCTGTTACATTACAAAATAGAGAGGAGCAGAGAACAACACTCACATCCCCTCTCCTACAGCCATCGCTCCATGGGGCACCTATGGCAGGGAGCTGCACTGATGATTTATCTACCAAGGGATTCCCTGGGGTGTAGAGGGGTTTTCTGAGCTGCCAGGGGAGTGGCTTTCCTCCTGCCATGGTCAGATGAAGAAGTAAGGTCTAAAATTGGTGTCCAAATGGCATTTTTGACTGTAACTGTGATTTTGTATGAAAAACTGACAAATGCTCACAAGCTCAAGGTTTGCACCACTGCAGCTCTGGACTGAAATGCCATGTCCTGCTCCCATGCTAGCTCAGCCAGCGTATTTTGCACTGGAGGAAGCTCAGGGGTTGCATCCCTCTTCAGTGATCACTTCAAACATTCAGCACCATCATTCTCAGCCACCTGTGCTCACCTCCCCTACCAGAGCCACAGGTCCTGTCCTGAGCATTCCCTTCACATGGATAGGAAGGTGCCTCTGCATCCTCATCAGTGTTTTTGGGAGTGATGTTAACTCTGTCTGCCATGGCTTGTGTGGGAGAGAGCTCTGGTCACATTCACCTGCAAAGCACACAGCAACCATGGGCCACAGGCATTGAGGTTCAAGCCATGGGCTTGCTTGCTGCCTGCAGCAGAAGATGAGCTGCTACAAGCCTAAGTGCTGGGCCGGCTGGATGTGATTGAATGAAATGCTTGAGCACAGCTGTAATGAAACAAAGCATCTCCACAGACAAGCTGGGACATAGCTAATAGCATTTGTTGGCCTCCTTTTAGTGCAATAAAAAAAGGTCACTGCTAATGACTGTGAGTTTTCCTTGGTGGATTTTGCTATGGGAGAATATACCATCCTCATCCTCTGCTGTGCAAAACCAGAGGACACGACAATCGGGGTTAAGCAACTAGAAGTGAATAGGTAGTGGTGCCAGAGCAGGAACTTTCCCCAAGTAAGTAATAAAAGATTTGATGTGCGTATGTCTGCATGGCCTAATGTCCATGTCATACATCACTGGACCACAGTGCAGATGGACAAACACCCACCACTCCTGCAGTCCGACACTGAGTGTGCAACCGTATTAATTGTAGTGATAATTGAGAACAAGAGGAAGGATAATAGCTTGCTCCACAGCAACAGCGAGTACCTGGTGATGTAGAGTGAGTTTGCTGCCGCTGAGGAAACTCTCTGTGTGCGTGGGTGGTTGTGGGGGTATGTGCGTGTTGGGGTGCGGGTGTATGCGTTGCAGAACACCGTGTGTCCAGGGCACGTTTCAGAGGGGTGCTGGGCTCTCCCAAGCTGCGTCTTCGCACCAGTCGCTCGGCAGCTCCGCCTGCCGACCCCACGCGGGAGGCATCGCCGCTTTAAGGCGCCGGAGAGCCCTGCCCCTCCCCGCCCCGCACGGGGAGGTCGAGCCGAGCCGAACCGGGCCGAGCTGAGGCGGACTGCACTGCCCGGGAGTCGTCGCGGCGAGCTAATCTGGGCAGGCCGCGCCGCACTACGGGACCCGTCGGTCCGGGCGGCGCTTGGTGTCGGACCGCAGCGAGTGGCGGGCGTTTGTCCGTCCCTGTGCCGGGCCCGATCAGTCCACCCTCGTGCTGCTCAAATAGCCGGGAAACCACCGGCGGTCGTGAAGAGCCGTTGGCGGGGGGGGGGGGGGGCTGCTAGGGCATACTTGGCCAACCCTCGAGAGCCATTAGGAGACGGCTTCTCTCTTAAAGCTGAGGAGCACTTGTACATAGGTGTATATATATGGCGTGGAGGTACCACTGGGGAAAAGAATGGCTGGGGACAATCTGAAGACGGGGTTAAGGGTGCTCAAAAGCGTGTAAGGGAGGGGCAGATGCTACCAGTCCCCAGCAACGTGTGCTTTCTGTGAGGGAAAACACTGGGAGCTCCTGGTTTATGTTGTAATTGTGCATGTAGCTCTTGATAATTGTTGCAGTGATGGGTTTTCTTGATGTGCCTCTTGCCTGGCTGGCCTCTCCTGAACACTGCTCTCCCCAGATTCCTGCTGCATCACTCTAGGAGGTGGCTGATTGTGCAATATTCACGCCCTGTCAGGTGGGAGCTTCAGGGCTGCTCCAGGACCCTGCTGGTGCAAGGTGTCCTCATAACCCTGGTAGGTCTTCTTGCACACCTCCCAGGAAGTTGCTTGATGGCTACTTTCCTAATAAAAGTGGGATGCTTTTAAATCATAGTGTTAATTTTTGTAGCTACTAGAATAAACATTGGGCGTGTAGTGGTGGTGGGGTGGGTATTCAGATGAAACTGTGGATTTTGGGAGTACTTTATCTGACAATAATGTTCATCATCAGACAAAAAAAATGGTGGAAGAAGCAAAGTGCTCCCTATGTTGTCCCATGTTCCTTCACAGGTGGATGCTTTGGTAAGTTTCTCCTCAACTGCTGCTCTAGTGAGAGAGGAGGATGGACTGGTTCAGGGTGGTATGTTAGCAAAATAGCAATCCTCTAGCCTCCAAGTTGCATCTAACCATGATGGAAGGCTGTTGGCATGTGACGGCCATAGGAGCTAATGGTAGTGCATACAATAGGTACTGTCTCAGCTGGCAGTGTTAGCAACAAGGCTACCAGTGAAGTTTATTTTTTGCCAAAAAGCACGGTAAGAAAAACTTACATTCTGTAATGATCTAGCATGTTTTGTATGTAAAGTTGGGATGTCAGTTCCTAGGGTTTATGAAAACAGCTACTGTTTTGTGCTTGGGTTCTGCTATGACTTCAGTGGAAAGTAAGCATGTTAAAGCTTCTGTTATCTAGAGGAACAGAAGGAATATAACTTGAAACTTCTAGGGAATAGTCTGTGGTCTTTAATTCTCTAGATTCCTCCTAAAGATTACAGCTTTCTTGTTTTGTAGAGGAAGTGTCAAACCACAGACCCACTCACACAAGTAAGGTTGCTAGGTAGCTGTGAGTATTCTTGTTTGTCCATATCTTGTCTTTAGACATTAAGCAAACCAAGAAATCAGGAAGTATCAGGAATAAACATGGCTATCTGAGTTTAATTTGGTTTTGAGTATTCCTGCTTCTGGAGGAGGTGAGAATCCCTTCTTACTTTCTGTGCTTTGGTTCAAGCAGCTGCTAAAAGAAAGTACAGACTCTTGAGCCGTTGAGAAGACCTCACCTTCTTAAAGTCTTCCCTGGAGTCTGGTTTGGAGCAAAGCAGTGTCCAGCTAGCTTGGTGTTGCTGTGACATTGCTGCCAGTCCTTTCCGTCACTGCAGGATTCCTCTGCTCCCTGCAAGCTGGGCGAACTCTGCCCTTGGTCCATGCTCACTCTTATTTATATCATAATGTACACAGTTGAAATTAATTGAATGTTACTGATTTATATTTACCCAAACCTAATCACAATGATCCCATCTCCATTACTGACAAGGTAAATACTTGCTAGCTAAAGCTTTAATTTCCTTGGGATACTATTTTTCTTGAAATGAGCTAGCAAGTTTGTGTTCATCATGCATCTTGTGACACTCTCCCAGGCACTTGGAACCTGGCTGCACCATCTGTGTGAGGTGGGCCTTGGCTTGAGGGCACTCACACTGGTAAAACTGTTAGATGTTAGAAGTGCCTTGCAGGAGAGCACCCACATCTGTGTGTAGGCTTCCTGACATAGGGATGGAGCTTGGGTCTGGTGGAGAACGTAGAATTTGGATTAGTATTTGTGCATACTTCAAATTGTTGGTTTTGTTCATATTGGAAAGGCTTTTGATGGCTAACATTTAGCACAGGGATAGATCAAGTTGCCTGTAATGTTTGTGTGTGTAAGCCTAAAGGACTTACCTCCCACCCCTGCATAGAAGCCCTCCTGCATGTTGCCATTGTGCCCACTTACTTGTTTCTTAATGCTTCTTTAAGAGAGTGCAGTAATGCAAACCAGTTGGAACAGTGCTGTCATTGGCAGAAGAGCCATGTAGCAAGGGAAACCAAAAGTGCAGAGATTGCTGCATGCTGATCAGCAGAGCTGCTGAAGTGGAGCCAGGCCATGGCTGAAGCTGTGGAACTTGTACATAAACCGCTCTGATTTTGTGTTTGGTGTCTGCAGTATCTCAAGAGAGGGGGAAAAATGCTCTTGATTTCTGCCTCTATCAGTCACTTTGGGGGATGTTAATGGACTATTGGGATGCTTCTTGGCTCATTTAAGTCATTCTGCCTTCTGTCTTGAGTATTACTAGTCCCTCAGGACACTTGACACTGACGCGGCTTGGAAAAAAGGTACCTATTTGGAAGCAATCCTGCCAGCATGCCATATGTTAGGAGTTTTCAGTTTCCTTGTTTGGTGACTTGGGGCACCTGTGTGAAAACATTGTTGCTTTTTATTTTTATCTCTTGCTGCTGTTTATGCTTGTTATGTCATGAGCTGATTGCTCAAGAGATAATTGTTTTGTCCAAAGTGGAGGATGCAGTACCTAGGAAGTCTAGTGATTGGCACTCCATAGGCATCACGAGACTTTGAGAGGGAAAGGCAGGGGAAATTCATTCATTTCTGTGCACCAGAAACAAAAAAAAATATGTGAAATAGTGTTTGGTGGGGGTTTTTTGTTTGTTTTTTGGGGTTTTTTGTGACGGTCTGGTAAATGGATTTTAGAGGGGCTTTTCTGCGGTGTGATGAGTACCATGAAGTGAAGTCTTGAGGTAATGGTAGTTGTCAGTATGGGAAAGGAGCATTCACTGCATCCAAAGGGATGCTGTTAGAGTCAATCAAGGTGCATCCAAAAAAACCCACACTGTTGGTACTGTTGTTGGAAGCCATCAGTGCCCCTGGGAGGTGATCTTTCATAACTCCCCTAGTCTCTGTGGGTACAGTTAGTTTAGCTTGGTCTTTGCCCCCTGCTCACTTTTGGGAGGCTTCTGTACTAGCACTGGCCATGCTTGTCAGTGCTGTGACATGTCCCTGGACTGGAAGCTTGGGACCAGGGCTAGGTAGGGTATCTACACCACTTCTTTGTCCCCATCTGGGAGTGGAGGTCAGAGCCAAAGTGCCTGATAGCAGATGGTGCCAGTTTGGTGTAGCTGTCTCTAATCACTGGTGAGCTGTGGTGGAGGGTGGTATCGGGATAAAGCAAAAATAGCAGCAACTTGATGTCAGAATTCAGTATTCTTGCTGGTACGTGGAGTAGATGGCTGGGCACAAAAACAAAGAGGACCTCCTGCATTCTCCCCAGTCTTTAGCATGTGGGAGTTTGTCAAGAGTGGCATCTGTGAGGGGCTAGATTTGGGAAAGAGTCTCAGTCTAGGCATTGCATCTCCCAGCTTTGGAGCCAGCAGGCAACTACTGTATACCAAATACTCTTCTGATCTGGGGCCTAGACTTCCTCTGTTATGTGTGAGACCTGTTACTGCCTAAGGAGGTGAAATAGGAAAGCTAGAATATGGGTTCAGTTGACAGACAGAAATGCTTAGGAGAAATACAGAGTTTAAGCTTTATCCTTTGTTTTCCATGTTAAGGAGAACACCTCTTTCAGCTTGGGATATACAGCAATGAATTTTCTCCTTTTTCTGTTCTGACTGATAGCTAACTATTTATAGAGGGTGGAGCTGATACTGAGATTTTGAGTCCTGCTCCAGAAGATCCAGCAGAACAAGAGCTGGAGAACTTCTCTTTGAGAGGACCTGGCTTTAGTTCTTATCAAGCGGACAGCATCACTGAGCCTGATCTTTGTTAGAAGGGCTCTGGCTATACAAGGCAAGGGTATCATGAAAGCATTGCTTCATTTTGTTTGACATGTGGTGTGTCAGTGGCAAAGGCAGAAGAGTGGTTCAGCAGATGAATTAGATGGGAAACAATGTGCAAAGCTGCTGCCGGGCTGTTTGGTCTTTGAGACTTAGGTGGTCTCCATGCTAGACGGGAAGGGGGGAAAGGATATGTAAAGTATTTTGTTGGCAGACACTCAAGTGTCTTTAGGATTAGGTGGAAGCTTGAGGACTGACATTTTGGATGTCGGCATTTGAATCAGGGGTTTATTATCTAAACCTCCCTCTAGCAGGATGTCAGCACATTTTTTGGATTCTTTTCTGTTAAATTCTGTAGATGAAATCAGAAAAAGCTTCTGTAAAAGTCTCCATTAGACTCTGTTTCAACTCTTTCATTTGTCAACAAACTGCTGCCTCTCAAATAAGAGCAACAATTTCTTTCAGGGAGTAGTTGAAACAAAGGAAACAAATATTTCAGGTATTCCTTAAGTGCCTCACATTTCATTTTTTCTCTTCTGAAGCATGCATCCTTGATTGCTTCCTTTAATAGTACTTTTTAAATCTCTCTCTATTCCCATTTATAAATAAATCAAAATAGAAATTCAGAGTATTAATTATCAGGCACTCAATGTGCATTCTAGAGAGTGAATTTAACACCTGCACATGCAAGGACTGAGTGCCTCCCGCAAGCTCCTGAGCCACTGACTTTGGTGGTGGCTGTGGAGCATCCAAGAATATCTCTCATAGCCCAGCTTCATTAACAAGGATGCAAAAAAGCCATGAGAAAAATGAATTGCCTCTGCAGTTGCATTTAATTTTGATTCTAGCAGGTTTCCCAGATCACTTGGCAGCTATTCTTTCCTTTTTTTCTTTTTTTTTCTTTTTTTTTCTTTTTTTTTTTTTTCATTTTCTTTTCCCAATTCATGCTTGCTTTCTTTTCTTTTCTTTTTTTTTTCTTCATTCTTTCCTGGTCCTTTTGACTGAACAAAAGCAGTCCCATAAGGTCAGCCTTTAATGTATTCATAGTTTTGCTGCAACTTGGCTGATAGAATAAGCTGAAAAAATTGCTGCCTCCTATTGTTTACTGAGAGTCTTTGTTGTGCTTTGTAGAGTTGAAATAAGTGCTGTCTAGTGTCCTCTGCTCCTAATCCTTACAGAACGGAGCCTGTTGTGCTGAACTTGCTCAGGCCAGAGATGGTGGAAAGGCTGAAGTTCAAGTTCACAGACCCAAAAGTAAGTTGCAGAAGGGATTTGCTTGTTTGAGTGTTCGCTTGCCTGCTCTTGCCTTTCATTCTCCTTGATCTAAGCACAGTGTATTGTTAATGCCTATCTGAACAGTGCATTAAGCTCTAATTAAGCCTGTCAATCAAAAAAAAAAAAAAAGAACAAGCCCAGAAACAAATTAAAAAAATAATAAAAAACCCCAAACAAAACCAAAACCACCAAACCAGAAAGCAGGCTTCTACTGTGCCTAGTAGTAAGTCGTATTTTTCCCCCTCAATTTTCTGAGTACGAACATGTAACTGGTATGTGTAGGTTTGTTAGATTTTTCTCTCTGAACTGCAGACAAGCACTTAATGAACTTGTACCACAGTTTCTACCTTATGGGCTAGCTTTCATTCTAACATGGCTTTGGACAAGCATCACATGAAAGGTCTAGACTTTTCCAGGCTGTAGCTGAGGTCAAACTGGAGCACCATACAGAAGTCAAAGCTGTTCTCAGCTTTTCATGCAGTGTCAGGAAACATGTTTAGAAGTAATGTGATTGGGGGAGTAAATATGGCAAAGCTGCCTGGAAGGCCTCTTTTGGAAATAGGAGGGAAGGTGCAACTTCTAGAGTACTGGATCCTCCAGCTGACATTGGAGCAAGAGCCACTAATGGTTACAGCTAGTGTAAATCCTAATTTGCTAACCAAAATCCCAAAATGGAAGTATCAAATTATGTGGCTTTGGAGCTTTCACTGAGGCATTGGGAATGAGGAAGCTAAAGGGCAAAGCCAACATCTATTATTGCTATTTTATAAACAACCATAAAAGAAGAAAGATGGCTTCTAATTCACAGCATATTTGTAAAATAAAGTATATTGGTAGGATTCAGATTACAGTGTTTTGTACAAGAAGCTTTTCATGACTCTGAAGAAAAACACATTACAAAAAAAGTCCCAAACCTCAAAGTCAGTAATAATTTTCTTTTCAGGAAGACCCCAGCAGTTTAGCTGCCTTATTTTGATACAAACTGAAGAGGATAAAATAATAGCATAAACCAGAGACTAGAACGACTAGCCAAGATACCCCAAAAGGTCTTTCCCATCGCTAACCCTAAGCATCTCTTTTCCTGTGGAGCACGTTGATAGTCTCTGCCCTTCCAAGCTGCTGAGTCACTTACTTTATCACTTGTGATGTTTGCATCAAACGTGGAAGTTGTGTAGCAGTGACAAGCCAATGCTAGACATCTGAAAGGTCATGGAGGAAAGTTGTGACTGAAGACATCCTGCTCCTAGATAGGCTCTCTTGGCTCACGGTCCTTAATAGGACATCTCAGACTAATTAAGCTTTAATACTGGGGGTAGGGAAGGCTGGCAGCTCTGCTCTAGCCTGATCTGTTTCTCAGTGTGCTTTTGTGCCTGACCGATTTTTTTCCCCTTCCTTCCCCTGCTGTAATCCTTAGGGAACATCTGCCTCAGCCAGGAACAAACGGCAGCTTGTTCTCTGGACACCGTGTCCTTGTCGGTATGCTCAGGTCCTGAAATCCTTCCACCCTTTGTTCCTCTGCTGCTTCCTCCCCACCCCCTATCACCTCAAGACTTGATTAATCCTAATGTTGAGATCCCACAGGTGCTTTAGTTATTTTTAGCATTAACATTAGAGCTCTGCAAAGGATGGATGAAGATTTATGGTTTCATCTCCTACAAATCTTGTGGCCTTTCCTTTCTCTGCTATAGCTTGGATGGATTGCATTATCCCCTCCCTAATGCCCAACATTGTCTTTTATTTCTTTAATTAAAGAGCCGCGAGGGCCAGCAGTCTTGTCTCTTGACCATGGGGTAGAGTGGATCCTGCATCCCTTCTGGAGCTCAGCACATCTAGAATTTCTTCTCTTCTTTGCAGTCATTAAAACTTTGAAAATCTTCATCCTAGAAAGAGCCTTTTTAGTGCTTTCTGTTGCAAGATGGGAGAAGGATGTCTTGTGCACCCAGACAGAACTCCCATGGTGTAAATTTGCTTTGTTTTCTATTTTCATGTTTTCATCCACTCTTCCATTTCCTTCCACAGCTAACGTGGAGCACTTGACTTCAGCAGGCACTGAGTCTGCCCTTGCGACGGTGTGGGAAAAGTTTGGTTTGTTTTTTTTTTTCAGTAAGAAATGTCAAGAATTAATTTGGATCTCTCTCTGCTTGTGTCTTGTGCGTTACTTTCCTTCCTGGCCTCTGCATGTTCAAACATGACTGTGGTGTTATGGTCTGACTGGGATTGTCATTCCCACGGATTGTTCTTTTCCCTCCAAGTCAGACATGCCATGCACTGTAGCTGTTTCCTGGCACTCCTAAGTCTAGTTTCTACACCCCAAAACCCCACTTAAAATGAATGTTATACATCAGGGACGCAGCTGTAATTACCATATATTTTCCAGCATGTGCTTAGGCATGCAAGGGTGCCCACTTGTACCAGTTGGGAGCTGCTGTTCTCCTCCTGCTTTTAGTGTAGCTCCCCATACAGTGGGAGGGTTGCAGTCCATGTCTCTGGGGGCACAGAATGCTCCTTGTCAACAGAATCAGGTACTTAGGAAAAGGTACAACTATATAAATTATTCTGCTTTTCTAAAAGCAAAAGTTCTTTCTCTGGTGCAACATTTTCTAAAATCTGGATGATTCTGAGCAATTTCTAGAAATGTGCCTTTGCAACAGCACTGTAGACTTTGGGAAGTTGTTGGGTTTTGTGGCTTTGAGCACAGATACAGTTGCTGTGCCAGAGGATCCCATATTTTCCTCCACCAGGCAGGATTTCCAGTGTGGCTGTGCTGTGGTGCTAGCCATTGGAGGGCTAACCAGCTATAGGGGCGTCTCCAGCTACACATTTCCCCATACAAACATGAAATCAATATGCTGAAGCAATTAGCAAGACTTCATAAACTTTGTCTGGCAAGTTTTCTGGAGTCTATTCAGAAAGACAGCAACAGTTTCTGGGTGGCCTGAGAGGGATATAAGTTCAGAACATTTCTTTTGTTTAACTGGTGAGGAGGACACAGGCAAGCTGAAAGGGGAGAAGATGCAATGAACTTATTCCAACATCAACTTACAGAGATGTCTCATGTTTTAAAAATGTTTTTTATCTTCTGATCAATCTTTTCAACATCTGAGTAAGATTTTTTTAATTGCCCTTACTCCCTGCCATCACCAGCACCTTTTTTTGTTGTTGTTGGTTTGGTTTGGTTTGGTTTGGTTTGGTTTTTTGTAGGTTGTGGTGAATAGATTCTGGTAACTTTTTGTCTGGCAAATGGTGGCTCATTTACCCAATGAGCTGAATGAGGGAACTGCTGTTTTGAGAAGCAGAGCAAAGCTGTTAGACTTCTCCCTGTAGATGACTATACTTCATGTTCCCAGTGCCAGATAATATTTGACATTTAATTTAAGACCCTCGGTGCCTACCTATAAAACTTCACTATGATAATAGTGAGAAAGTGGCCAAGTGTTGTATTTGACAGTCCTATCTTCTTCTTTCCTGATTCATCCCCATGCTCAGTTTGGATTGAAGGATTTGACTTGAATTAAGGAGAGGAGGAGACTTAACCCTGATTATTTTTTATGAATTGAGAAGACCTGACTTGCAGATAAAGATCTAATCATGAATCTTATTCTGTCTGTGAGATCTTTCACTGGCTCACTCCTAAGATGTCAGGCAGAATTTATGCAGAGGAGAAGGAATGGATGAAGGATAGTGTCAGCAGAAGTGAAGGACCTGCTGTTCGTAATTCAACCAATTACTCATCTTCTCACAAAGTAGCACATGCTGTATTGATCAGTAATGCATTTCCCACAGAAAAAAAAATAGCACTAATAGTATCGACAAGGCTGTGTTTGCACTGAAGAGGAGATAACTGGATTTTTCTGAAATTCCATTGAGCTGCATCAGTGCTGATGGTGCTCTAGTCTCTCCCGCAGGTGACAGTAGGTCAGTTCAGTGGCTCCTGGGTGGAGAAGCCAGTGATGCTGTGGCAGCTTGTCCCCTTTGGGGAACCACAGGCTGCACTCCTGCAGGGCGTGATGGAGGAGCAAATGACAGGAACAATATGTCTGAGTTTCATAAGCTGTCAAACTTGGTAAGAGCTAAGGCAAGAGTGCTGGGGCTCTGGCTCTATCAAGTTAGTGTTGCTTTGTCCATGCAGTTACCCTCCCCAGTTCACTTCCACAGGCTGGTGTATCCCACTGTACCTCTCAGGACCTCATGGTGTCGGTGCCTCGGGATCTTAAATGCATGCATTATTTTTTTGTGCCCAAAGTACAGACCGTAGCTGTCCTGCCCTCTGACTGTACCCTGGGTCCTGGAGAAGGCAGGCTGACAGTCTTGATCCTAGACAAGGTAGCACAGAAACAGTCCCTGTCTCAGCAGTTACACAGACATAGTGGAAACTACTTTTTTTTTTTTTTTTTTTCCTCCTTTTGCCTTTCCCTGTTTAAAAAAAACCCCAGTACTGGGATCGACAGCAATGCTTCGCACTTGCGCTAAGTGGAGAGAAACGGCTGTGGTGAGTTGTGTTTTAATACGGAGATTAAAATATTAGTCACAAGTATGTGTTGGAGACAGTAATTGTGCTACTGCTAGTAGAAGGCAACTGGGAAGAAAATTCTTACAGGGAGAAAAAAATTATTTCCAGGGTCTCTAGGATCTAATGTGCTTCCCATGAAGAAGTTATCTACCCAGTCTTACAGCAGAGACTAGAAAGAGTAGATGGCCAGTGTTTGAAGGCTTTCATTTTAAAGTGAGTGGGCATGGCACAGTATGGGGGAATGGATTTTCTCAGAGCAGAACAAACATTCCACATCAGGGTTTAAAAATAGTGCCTGCCTGCACGAAGGCCCTCAGCTACTCGTGTCACTTCCAACCACCCACTTCCTCCGTAATTGTCTGGAGTGCACTTGTTTCTCCCCAGCTTTTAACAGCTGCTAAGATAACTGTTAAAAAAAACAAGCACCCAAACCAACCAACCACAAAAAAAAAAACAACCCAAGTAAACCCAAAATTGCCCTGTTACTCTTGGAGAGTCCTGGGGCTACTTTAGGATATATGTGACAGAGAGGGTGTATAGTTCTTCATGATGTGGTTAAAGCTTGATGAAGAGACAGTTTACACAGAGGGGATTAAAGTCCGCTGATAAACGTATCTCCAGTGCATACCTATATCCTTGCAATCGAGAAAAGCCAGCAGAGACTAGCCATGACCCTCACCACAGTCTACATTGTAAACAGCCTGTCTTCATGCTGATGCTGTTTTTTCTGTACGTTTTCTGAGTTCAAATTGCTTAGCCTGGAGTCCAGGGCTTTTCTTATCTCAGCAGGTAGGTTTGCCTGAGAGATGGCAGGCAATGCTTGCCTCACCTTGCTCAAACATCACTGAGGAGTTAGTTTTGACCCGCCACCACCTTTTTCCTGCAGCTGCCGCGTGGCACATTTTGCAGTGGTGTGGAGGAGTAGCTCTTGAGTATGGTTTAGGATTTTACATGTGAGAAATCATCCCTGGTGGTAGCAGGAGCTGAGGTGGTGGGGCTTGGGGTGCTGTCCCTGGCAGAACCCAGCCACTGCCACAACCATCCCATTGGTGCTGCCAGAGCAAAACATAGGAAAACCACAAAAATGTGCAGATGGAAAGATGCTCCAGGGAGCATCAAAGTCTGCCGTTCCCTCAGGGCAGGATCATTTGTTTCCAACAGATGTTTGTCTAACCTTGTAATGCAAAACTTCAGTGGTGGTATTCTGCAGACTCTTCAGAAAGTCAGAGTGAATCTGTTACTACTCTGAGCATTAGAAAGCTTTTCCTAATGTCTGTTTTAAATATTCCTTGCTGCAATTTAAACCCACTATTATGAGCTCTTGAGTACTCCTACCACTACCACCTTCCATTTTTCATTAAGAATAACTATTGCAAGTACTTACTCCTTATTAAAAAGTGGCTTGTTCAGTGTTCCCACTTATAAAAATGCTTCATACCAGACGTTCTGACATGAATTTCAGATTAATTCATTAAGTAAAATGCGGGAAGGGTTGGTGGGATCTGGCTGAAGTGCTAATCAGATGTGTTATTAGTAAGAAAATGTGTCAGGCCATAGAAGCACTGGATAATAGCACCATTTATGACACAGAAAAGCAGAAAGAAGACATTTGACAGGTTTTGGTGTAACTGTGCAGACTGCTGTAGGATTTTTTCATTGCCTGAGCTGGACAGCCAAAAGGAAGTGAAGGGACTGATGAGTTGCAGGAAGGGGCAGTTTGGGGAGGGTTACCTCACCTCAGGTGCCTGCTGGTCACTTTGAGTGACTGCTAGAAGAGTTCTCTAGCATCACCCACAAACTGTGGGAATGTTAAGATGATGCTCTGCTGGAAGGCAGGGGCTGCCAAGAGCAAATGATTCACATGGATCTTCCTTATTTCTGGCTCTGCAGCCAAGGTAGTCTTCCAAAAATGAGTGAAATCAAAGATCAGGTGAAGAGGTCTAGAAGGGTTTTTTTACCACTTGATACAACCATTGGGAGCTATGACTCATGCAGTAAGAGATGCTTCTTTTACATTCTAGACCTGTATAATTCTGTTGATGTGACTGAATTACTAACAGCAGCATTTGCAGAGAGATGCGCTCAGATGTCTTGCACTCCCACTCCCTTTTTGTTGAGTGATATTTGCAATGATGATAATAAAATACATAGATCTTAAATTTTATTTATTTGTATTGTTCCTTTTGGAATGATCCTGAACCCCGGTTTAGTGGGGAGAGTGAGCAAGGAAGGAAAACATTAAAGGGGATGCATGGTATAGTTTATGTCCTCACTTGGACCTAGACCTTATTAGCAGGCTATCAAGTACTGTGTGGCAATCACTGAATGTATTACTCAAATACCCTCTGCTACTGCTTCTGCTGCATTAATAGGCAAAATGGTGGAGGATGCAGTGTTTTGGGCCCAGTCCCAGGCAAGATGGTTAAAGTGACACCCAAAACACCCACTAGGCTGCAGTGCTAGCTGCTGAGTTTACAGTTTGTGAACTATGACTCCATCTTGTTACACTGTAATCTCTTCTGCTGCTGTCTCTGGATTTTTCACCTTGTTCTCTAATCTGGAACAGCCAGTGTCTGTGTTTAGGACCTGCTTATTCTGAAAATAAATCTCCTTATGGCTATAAAAGAACCTTATCTCAACCATCAAAGGCAACAGAAGTCACCAGAGTGCTTCTCTTTGAGAAGCTTGAGGTGGGGGTGGATTGTCTTGTTTTTCAATCTGATTTTTTCTGTATTAACGAGGAGAGTAAATAGGAGTCTGTTTGAGGTTGTAGGTCTCAAAGAGCAGGCTGGAGGGAAAGCATCTCACTTTTTAGCAGAGCTAAGGGTAAACAGTACAGGAAAATAAAATGGAATTTGGGGAACAAAGGGTAAGTGTCACAGAAGGATAAATAAACTGAAAGCAGGTCCAAGGAAGCAGGAGATAAGAAAGTAGTTGTGCGTGGGGGTGGGTGTGCTGAGGGCACGGAAATGTAGGGACTGTGGGAAAGATGCTGAGGGTTTCTTGCTGCCAGCCCAAGAGCCTATGCTTTGGCTGCAGCTGCTGTACAGCAGAGCAGAAGGGATTAGGTACAGCTAATCCCACACTGAACTCCAGACTGTTAAACTGCATGAGTTTGACATGTGCACTTCAATATTTTGAGTGTTAATTATAAAATGGCCGGGCAACATCACACTGCAAGCCTGCTGGGCTGAGCTTCTCTTAGACCATGTGTTTCTTTATCATTTCCTTATAGGCATTTATTATTTCATAGCGAAAAAACCAGCACCTGCTCTGGGTTTTTAAATAACTAGATATGTTCCAGAAAGACAGAGTGTTAGCTGAATACATATAGAAAATGAAGTATTCTTTAGCTGTGTTGAAAAAGGACTGTTGTTCATTAACCCTCCTTTATACTGGCCAGTCTACCTGGCATTCCAAGCAAGCAGCCGTCAAAAGGTGATGTGCTAATGAGATGCTAAGCTATTGTTAGAGACATCAGTTCTGATGGAACTAAACTGCATGAAAAACAGATGAACATGGATATTTGTGAAGGACTGTTCCCGAAATTGCTGACAGGGGGAAATGTGATTTTAATTGCCTGCTTTTAACACTCATGACTATCTGGACCAGGAACTGAAAAGCATGTTTGTCCTGTCCTGTCAGCTGCCTGAAAGAACAGGTGAGCTCCCTCTGCCCTCTGTCAAGGACTGCAAGAGGTGCAAAGCAACAGAACAAAATAGGAGAGTTAGGAGACATGAACTCAACATCGTGTCTTCTCAGCTGTAAACTTGATCTGACCCTGGGTACGTCACTCATCCCGGGTGCTCGCGTCCCTCTTGGGTGCTCAGCGCTGGTTGGTTCACAGCACCACTGCTGGAGGGAAGGCCTGTGAATGAATCCTCTCTAGTCTTGCAGTTGCTTATGTGGTTGCTCTGTACATCACTGCCTGTATTGCATGATCTGTTGGTCTCAATGAAAGCTTTCTTTTTCATAGAGTGGTTGAAATCTTACAGAGATGCATGAAATTGACTATAAACCTCCCTTTGCACAGCCAGAATTTTTTTCAGAACCCAAAAGGATAGTTAAAGCTATGTTTAAAAAAACAAAAGAAATCAAAACACCAAAACAAGTTCAGTCAAATATCCATCTGTACTTTGAGCACCCAACACATGTACTGCAAAAGGCAGGGACGGTTTGAGAGCAGAGTAGAATTTGATGTCCTGTTTGCACGCTGGTTCTGGTACCTTTTCCGTGAGGTCTTGCCGTATTTTCACGGGTTTTGGCTGAGATCTTTCTCCATTTATCCCCTGATCCACTGAGGGCCTAAGACATTTCTGAGAATTTTACCTGGTGAGTAGAGAGCCTGTAGGTCAAGGTGGCCACAGCATTTGGTATGGCGTGTGTGTTGTCCAAAAGAGCAGATTTGTTGCCCAGTGTGTAGTGAGTCCAATTGTCACACACTTGGGAGAGACATTGATGATTTGCTTCAGAGTTGCATAAGCCTGGGTGCTCAGTGGTTTCCCACAAATCAAGCATACCAAACAAAACTCTCTGTGCTGTATTTATTACAAAGTTAGCAATTTCTAAGCCCACCCTCTTTACAATGATTGCTTAGTAATTTACATACCATTATAATACTGCTGATTCCATACTTCTGCTACTATGCATGCACAGGGGAAGGGTCTTCAACTGGGCAAGGGTCTTTCTGACCTATGGGCGTGACTTTTAGTTTTATAATGAAACCAGTTCACTTAAGGAGAGCACTAATTGTTGTTTATCTGACAGTACAAAACTACATTAAAAACAATATAATCTCTAATTCCATTTGGTTTATATGTTTTTCAGAGTGTCTCTTCTTCAAGAACAGACAGTTCTTGATTAAAGGTTCATAGACTAACCAAAAGGCCTAGCTAAATTCATAAGCAATGTCTGGGCAGATAACGTGTGGATTAAAATATCTCCTGCCACCAGTGAGCATGGCCGTTACCCAGAGAGCAGGAAGGGGACTCTTGGCTCCAAAGGGGAATGCTCTCTTGTCATCCTTCACAGCAACAGACTTTTTCCTCAACTGGGGCTTCCCAGGATGGGTGGTGAGCGAGGCCAGGTAGGAATATGGTGGAGAGGAGGCATCTTCTCTGCTGTGTCAGCCTGCCTTCCCAGTGGTGGAGCACAGAACTGCTTTGGCAGATAGACCCTGCTCTTTCCAATTTTTTTTATTTTACATTTTATTTTTACATTCAGTTATTACTTGACAGGCTGCTGTTGTTTTCTGAGGAACACCAACAAGGGAAAGGAAGTAGCTTTTTTTTTTTTTTTTTTTTTTTTTTTTTTTTTTTTTTTTTTTTTCCTGCTGTTTATAAAGCAATAAAACTTGGATGGAACTTCAAGGAGTAGGGAAAATGTGCTTCACTATCTTGAGGGCTTTTCTCCACAACATTAGAAAAATGGATCCTTTCCAGGGAGTCACCAATGCCAGACTTTCCCTAACAAAGACTGGGTTAATCTCTCATTCTGCAAAGTCCCATTTAGCCAGCATAAGGGGGAAGATTGCCTGCCTTCTTTCTGTGAATTTTGTTGTAGATGAGTATGCTCTAATTTCCCAAGGCAATGCTGAATTCAACCATGCAACAGTTGGTGAGTACTGTGGCAGTCAAAAGTTGTTGAAAGTGGCCATAGTTTGGCTGTTGTGTTGGAAATAGGTAGATCTAAAGTGTAAAACATGGTGCTGTCACACTGTTGCCACTTCCCTGGCTTCACAGGAAGCTGCTTTACATTGGATTGACTACATACAATGCCTCCTGAAAGAGGCATTAAATTGAAATTCAGATTGGAAATGTGTAGTTATTCTGCTATCCCCCAGTGCAAATAAAAATTCCAGTATGTGCTATACAAGCATCGGAAGCTTCAAAAACAATTAGCTGATGAGCAGAAACCCTTTAAGTGCCAGTGAGAAATACCACCATCTGACTGATCTCTACTTTTTTCTCATCCAAATGAGCAAAGAGAAAAGCTGGACTGAAAATAGTGTGAGGATTGTAAATTCTCTCAAGGCATGGCCCTTACTTACAGTAATCAGGTTTTATTTTGGGAAGAACTCTGTGCAGAGAGTATTTTTGGCACTTGATTCCAGTTGCCTAATTAAACTTCTCGAAACAACAACAACAAAATGCATCACCCCTGGAGCAGACCAGAGCTTTGGAAAGCAGCCAGATAAATCTACTAAGAACAAATGGAGAAATTCCTATCCCAGGCTTATAAACTTCAAAACTCAGATAGGGTAGTGCTCCAGTGAGCATTGATGCTGTGCAGGCAGGGCAGGGCACACCCTGTCAGGGAGAGGATGTCCCCTGGCTCTTTTCTCTTGCTTACCTCTCTCCTCCTCCTCCTTTTCAAAACAGTGACCATTCAGATAAGCACCTGAGATGATGCTCCTGCCTTGAGTTTTATTATTAGATTTCCACTTCCAATTCCATCGTCATTTCGATCCTTGCCTCATAAGGTGAGGCACAGAGCCTTTGTACCCAGCAGGATGGCTGGTTAATAGGATAAGTGCATCTGCAGTGAGCATGCTGGTTCGTCTGCCTGCCTGTGCTGCTTCCCGCCCTTGACCCTTGTGAGTTTTTGCTGGAGGATGCCCCATGCACAGTTCTGAAGAGAACTTTCTGCACAGGCTTCTGTTGGTATCTAACCATGTTAATTAAAAGGAAACCTGTAGTGTAGAAAGCTACCTGCTGGTACCAGCCTTGCCTGTCGATAGAGGTTAACCTGTGCCAGTTCAAAGATGCTGCCTATGTATGGTATCTAGCATGAGCTGTAAAGGAATTTATTTTTTCCATCTCTGTTCTAATTGCAGTAAGAATTTTGGTAGCACACCCATTAAAATCACCTCAGCTCTCTGTCCTAAACACTTTCTCAATTGATTTTAGTGTTAGCAAATCATAAGCATTTTGGCTGAAATTTTCTGATTAGGCTACCTCACCACTTTATTATTTTTAGCTTTTCATCAAAAAAAAAAAAAGTTGATCCTTTCCCAGGAACAAGACTAGGTGGCCAGCATTGCTTTACATTAAAACAAACTAGCAAATGCATCCTGGCAGCTGCCTTCTCTGTGAGGTGGAGTACCCCAAATACTTGGAAGCTGGATTTGGGATTTGGCAGAGGGATGGTCTTTGGGTTCATGAGTGGATGTTTCCCCTTCTTTGAAAAGTTGCCCAGTTTTAAGCCATATCATGTGCATGCAGCAGTGACTTCAATCCACAAGGAATCCATGATTGCTATCAGCCAAGATCTTAGTCTACTCTGCTGCCAGAGGTAGTAGCCTGACTCTCTCACTTCTTTGGCATTTTCCTACTGGGTAATCCAGGAAAAATAACCCAAGGTGTACCCAGAATCAGCTGCCTGACCCAGCTCTCCTTGAGATGATGAGTGTTTGTGGCATTTCAAAGGAAGCAAGAGTATGGGATGAGGAGAGCCATACTTCCCTGTGGGCAGATGTCCTGCAGAGCTGGCAGCTAGTACATCTAAACCCTGTTGACAGTTTGCTTTGTTCTTTCTCCAGCCGATGAATACAAGGACCAACAACTGTTACTCCTGTAAGCTGCTGTGTTTGCCCAAGTAAAGGCCTGTGAGGAAGGCTGGTAGGCTAAGCGTTGCTGTTGATCCCCAAGTGTGACAATAGCAGATGGTACTTCCGTTCTGTTGGGGTTTCTAGAATTTCTTCTTGCAGTTAATTTTCATTTTTACTTATATGTAAATCACATAAAGAAGATCATTATTGAGACTGCAGGTAGTTTTGACCGTGGTGGACCTGCTCTGAGAATAAAAGGGGTTATAGAGGGATGAAAGTTGCTTCTTCCCTTCTTGTTTGTTGCAGAGGCTGGAATGGATGGAATGGATGGATTGTTCAGGGAGAAAGAATCTTAATGATACGGTTAAAGCAATTACAATATAGTGATTTCCCCCCTCACCCTACTGGGTGCTTGAAGACTATCTCCTTTTTCCAATTAATTTTAATTGAAGCAATTCTATTATTTAAACATCATAGGTCTCATTTTACATTTCCAAACTGCTCAGCCTTCTCAGTAGCTTCTTAGAAGCTCACACAAAGATACTCCTTTCATTTGTGCCTGAGTTCTTGAAGTGAGAAAGGGGCCCTTTTGTGAGGTGATGTCCTCTTGTCCATAACACTGAATCCTAATATTATTACTCCTTTGTCTTTCTTGGTAGACCCTGAATAGATGAGATTTTACCTCATGTATTCTGCTTGGCTCAAGTGCATGTAGTTAAAGGAGGAAATTAGATCAAATCTTCTATTTTGTTAAATCTATGTTCTTTGTATGTACAAGACATAAATGAAGTCAGTCTCTGCCCTGAGGAGCTCTAAAATCTCCTCTGAAGTACGGTCACACTCCTTTTGACTGTGTGTTCAAGTATCTTTGGAAAATGTGCAAAAAACTGTAAGATTGCTTCAATGTGCTCTTTGTGGGGCAACCCATGAAGGTAACTCAAACTTCGTTGAGGGAGAATGGTGGTGCTTCCTTAGTGGTGTTGCATGTCCCATCAGGGACTCGATAAATGAAAAAAGGCTTCAGAGTGCTCATTATGCTTTGTGCTGAGCAATTGGAGAATCTCTCTGTCAGAGTCATTACAGGAACATCTTGGTTAGAAACAGTTTTACAAATAAGTGCTAAGTCACTTACTCAGAGTGTTTTGCTTTTAAACCTGAACTGTTCTTCATATCCTCCTTTTGGCACCATTTCCTCCACAGATAAAACAAAAATGTTTGCTCTGACTGTTGTAAGGCACTTGTCATTAGTGAACCATTGGCATGTAATTAATGGTGTTAATTGTTGTTGGAATCTAGTCTCATTAAGTCACTAAAATTCAAAACAGTGAGGTTAAATGTGAGGGGGAAAAATGATAGCATTATTGTCCATCACTGGCCAGTGAAACTCTCCTTGGAGGTCAGAATTGTCCAGCTCCACAGAGGTCACCCTGCTTTGCAGGACAAGTATGTCTCTCAGATAACTGCTTTGTGGAAAGGTCACCTTTTTGTGTGTTGTGGCAGAGTCCCATAGATTGTCTGTGGCAATTACTGTTCTGTAATGGTTCCTGATGATCCTATTTTCAGTTTCTACTTTCACTGATGAGTATCTGGTGATTTTCTTCCTCTGGTAGATTCTCCTTTCCACAGACAAGAACAATGTTCTGTCATTTAGCCCCTGGATCTTCTGATATCTGTCTCTTCAGGCTTTCATTTTTGGGACTATGTCAAGGTGTGGGGCCTGCTTTGCCCAAACCTTAGGGGCTGGTACTGGCTATTCATAAAAGAATGCTAATTATTTGCTTGTGGTTCCCTTAGAATGTTTGTTTTGCCATCAAATGCAATTAATTATAATATCTCAAGGAAGTCTTTTATGACATGAAGAATGTGTGTTAAGGGGAGAGAAACACTTTTTGCTCACATATCAGTGATATGTGTATGGCCTTAGTATTGAGGCCTGACCTTTGTAAACACAGTGGTTTTCTTTGCTATGTATGTCTAGTCATATGCAATTAATATTTAATTAACTGAAATACAAAGGACAAACCAAAGTGGAAAAATAAATGAAGAATATTGTATTTTGATGGCTTCCAAAAGATGTCCTATTTGACAGGTGTGAATTTATGCATTTCATTTTAGGCTCCTGTTCAGAGGAAAGTGAATATTCATCAGGAGTAGCAGCATCTTCTGCATGAGAGGTGTCAAAAGAGGCCATCAGCATAAAGCGTGTCGTCTTGTTGTTCTCTGATTTGAGACTCATTCTGTCAACTCAATATACCTTTAAAAAACTTATTTATTTTTGTGATGCCAGTTATCTGGTGAGGTCTGTGGACACAGGCTAGATGCAAAAAGATGACAGTCATTTCACTGTATTCAAGGGTGGTTTGCCTTTATAAACAGCATTACTCCTAATTTGCCTCTGGCAGGGCAAATTCCCCTCTGTCAGTCTAGCTAAGGCAAAAGAGGTTTAGTTTGGCATTGCCCTTGGACTTTCACTTCCACAAATGGACCTTTGTTTAGAAATAAAGGCAATAAATAAAAGTTTATAAAAGTATGTATACTATTCTTGCCTACTCTTTCTTTCATGGGGAGGGGGGAGATAATTAGCTAAGTAAAACTGTGTATTTACATCAGTCACTGGGGTGAGACCAGAAAATCAGTTGTGAAACTAAACTTCATGGACTTTGTGACCCCATATAGAATATACTTTGTCAAGGAAGAAAATCAATTTAACATGTTTTACATTTAGGAGCATGCTGAAGCTGTAACTGCTACCCAGAACTTGATTTGTTTTGTTCACTGATTATTTTTTTTGTGTGTTGTCAAAGTTGTGACAATCTGAGGACATAGGTAATACAAGGTTTGTAGAGAATGTGTATTGTACGAAACTGGCAAATAGAGCTGGAAGAGTCAAAGAGGTTTTCAAACACCCAGGTGGCACTCGGTTGCAATTTGTGTACTCAAAAGCCTTTCTGCTTCTCCCAGCTCTACTGTTTGTTCTAATCTAAGATAGTCTGTCTGACCACAAACTCTGTCCTACCCTGCACTTCACTGGTATCTACAGGCCATAGGAACATTGCCAGGGTCTGCTGGTTAAGGTACACAGGCTTGCATATTTTTTTCCAAAAACAAACAAATAACATGGATTTTTCACTAGACAGGTTTTTTTTACAGGTAAGGTAGGAAGCCTCGAAGCAATGAAGGAATGATATTGGGAAAATATTTTCTTGGGAAAATATTCCTCCACCTTCCTGCTTTAGGTGTTTATAGTTACTTTTTATTATGCATCCATTTTTTAATACTGGTTTCTGAAACCTTCCCAGTTAAAATCAAATTACTTCAATGACATTTCTTTTTACTCCTTGTAGCCTAACTGTTGGTAATTGAGATAGAACACTTGGAAGTGGCCATTATCTGGTAACTGACTGTCAGTTTTGTCAAGCCTCCATAGCTTTAGCTTATCCCCTCTATATCCACCATTTTCATATAATACATTAATTCTTAGAGGGCATTTTGTTTTCCAGAATCATTCTTCACCATTACAGTGCTCATCAGACTCTCCATGTGGTGATGTTCTTCTTGGCAGGAACAGAGACTCATAAGTACCCCGGCACACAGGAATATGATGGGTTCTGTACAGATAACAGGGGTTCAGCAGATCTGTGCTGTATCCCAGGATCTGTAAATGCTGTATTTCTGGAGAATGATCAGGAGTCACTCAAGGAAGGGGGAATGAGTTTCAGGGTGAATCTCACCCCTTCAAGATACAGTCTGATGTGGGCTCTGTTCTGAGGCCATATCCAGGAATATAGGCAAAGTTCAGTTATCTATTTCAGTCACACTTACCTGCATCCAGGCAGTCCTTTGAGGATGAACAGTGTGGACTTTATCAAAAGGGATTTTTCTCTCCTAAGACCTGCGGGTAACCTGGAAAGGAAAAACTGTATATTCAGCAAGAGTTTGATAAAGCATGGCAGCTGATCTGGCAGGAGGAGCAGAGTGATCACCGCCTTGGGGATGGGTGGGAAGCAGTGATTGCTGCTTGTCTGACTGTGGTGCTGGCTGAAATCTATGTCCATGTGACAAGTCTGATCAACAGAGACCTAAAGGCAACCAAACACCTGCCTTCAATGAGCAGGCCCTGCTCAAACCTGAAGTGAAACCTAAGAACAGATAAAGTGGATTACTCTTTGGCTTACTCTTCTGTTGCTTGTATCAGCATTAAATATGTTCATAAATGCCACTGAGTATCCAGGGTGATAAGCCATGACATGAGTAATAATGCAGGACAAGTTGTGGGATTACATTTAGATGCCTGCATATTTTCAGTGGTTATGAGGGGCAAAAAGCCAAATGTCTTCAGCCACTTGATACTGGCTTTCTGGTGTATTGTACATAAAATTCTTGAGAGATGCTGTTGCTTCATAAAAAGTGAAAGAGCGCTTTGTCATTTTTATAACTCAGCTGTCAAATAGGGACACTCGGCTCTTCAAAGCTCCCTTGTAGTCCAATCACTTCTCTGCAATAATCCTTTTTGAGAGGAAGAACTCTTCATTATTGCACGTGTCTCTAGAAGCTGTTGTCAATAGTACAGACACTATTCTTAATTCATCTAAATCCCTAAAAGCCTGTGCATCTCTAAGCTTTCTCTTTGTTGCCTTGGTCCTGGATGTCTGTGTGTGGAGGGTAGATCAGTGAAAAATTTCCCTTCTTGCCTGATGCAAGCTAGATTTTGGTTATGCATTTGCTCAGTATAGTTTGAAGTCTTAGTATTCAAAATTCTGCTTAGGCACATTGTAGAAATGAAAAAGCAATGCAGGTTTGAGCAGTCTACTCTCTTTCTTGGACAAAGTAACTCTGATGTCAAGCTTCCCTAATACTATAGCTTTTCACATGGAGGCTGTAGGTCATGTTGAGTAATTGCATGTCTAGAAACTCGGTTTCAGACTTAGATGCACGTATGGAGAAACTCCAACAAACCCAAAGAAGACAAAAATTTATTTGGTTCATTAGAAAACAGAACTAAACAGTTGATAGGGTGTAGTAAGACTGATCATTCTGATTGAATGGAGATATGAGCTGCTCGCTCTTTTTAGGAATTCCAAGTCTGTGTTTTAAAGCCCTACCTTCCTGGATTTGCTGCACTGAATGATACTGGGATGTCCTAGAGAGAGGTGGGTGAAGAATAGTTGAACTACAACTCTACTGTGTAGGAGGGCTGGCAGAGATGTATTGAATTTTCACTCAAAAGAAAGAATTTTGCTAGGAACAGTAACACTAACATCCGAACCAACTGGGATTCTTGTTATTCTGCAAATAGGCATGTCTGATAGGCATGGCTTCCATTAGTAAACTTGTCCTTAGAGCTAGAAGTCTATACAAACAAAAACCTCACATCCCAGTGTTAGCCTTAGTTATGTTAAGATTTCTACATGTGTCCTAGAATGTATTTGGTTTTCTTTCTGTTTCCTGAAAGGGAAATATTATGCTTTTGTTCTTTTTTATGCCTGCCCACTTTGATGCTAAATATTATGTAGCTAAGCTTTGGAATGGATAAACTGCCATCCAAAATTCACTTACAGCTAAGTTTCATAGTTCATGCACCTGAAATAAGTCTCATCTGACACCTCTGGTTCTGTAGTTCTGGCCTGAATCCAAAACACAAAGACGTTTAGGAAAACTGTGGTTGTGGAAAGGAGAAGAGAAGCCTACCCAAACATTTGGGAAATGTACAGATTGTATTTTTCTTGTAAACTTTAAAAACCTGTGATGTGGTTTCTGTTTTTTCCCCAGACAGCTTTGACTTTCCCACATTAATCATTTTACTCATCAATTTGGTTTACTTTGTCCTTCACTCAGCAAAAGCTCCATAAACCCCTTGCTGTTTATAGTTTAGCTGTTTGTTACAAGGCGAGGAAAATTGCTCTTCTTAGATCATAAAACAACACAAGTTGTAGATATGCATGTCTCAGTCAGGGCTTTAGGTTTCCAAGCCAGAGCTGTGGAGCCTGTTCTTCACATGGGGCTCTTAAATAGGTGTTTACATTAGTGCTAAACTCATAAAATGGCTGTTCACATGCTCAACTATCTGTGGTCTCAGTATGGAATTATAAAAAAAATATAATAATCCCTGCAGTCAGTCAGAGCTCCATAGGTGAGTACCTCATGTGCTTAGCACTTAGTAGGTGCCTGGTTAGAGACCAAGAGAGTTTGCAGTTCAATATTGGTATTTCCCAGTGTTTCCAATATCCTATATTTCAACTGGAAGCTTATAATCTCAATATATACACTTTTAATTCACATAATTCTTTTAACTCAGTCCTCTAAAACTCAGCTCTGCTGAAATTCAATTCATTGGACATTTGGTTCATAGGTGTTACAGCAGGGAGGAACATTTAAGAACCTCAGATTTGAAAGACCTCAGCAAGTCTGCACTGAAACTTTAACTTTATTTTTTTTTAAATGATCTAGGGAGAGATTAATTCTGCTCAATCAGTTTTGAGTCACCTGCAGCATAAAGGGAATTGCAGACAGTTTAATAGCTGAATTGAAAGGTTGTTGAGTCACTGTTATATCTCTGTAGTCTTTGTTCACTTGCTATTTTGCAGCTGCTTTTGCCATTATTCACTGAGTTGCCACAGAAATCTTGAATAGTGGTAGTAGGAGATTTTTATTTCCTTGGCAGCGGGAGAATCACAGTGCTAATCCAAATTGTTACTGCCACTGGGGGGGTTTGCATTTAAAGTGTAGGTTGTACAGTAGAATTTGTAGTAGCAGTGAGTGACTGTCTCAAAGTGTTAGGAAAGGGTATTGTGGGTTTTGTGTGTGAAGGTCCCTACACTTTTGAATTAGGTTTTAGAGGACTTGACATGAAATGTGCCCATCTAGGACTTGGGACCTTGTGGTCCCATATTACCATACCATATTACACATCATTAATAACTTGGTAAGTACATTGTTGTATCTCTGCATTTCAGCTGTATGAACTGAACTGGATTCTCTCTTACATACAAGCTCTAACTTGTGAGTAGCACCAGATTCAGTTGCGTTGTCCTTCTTGGTTCTCAGAGATTATTGTGGAAAGTGACTGAAGTACCTTCTACACTTTTGAATGGTACATAGCCTGGAGTGCTGACGAAAACCAAAATTGGTGTTTGCAACCTTTATCTTACTATCTTATCTACTATCTGGGTAGAAACTGTACGGGCATAGGTTTTGGGTAATGAATGGCTTTACCATGTGTGCCACAAGGTTTCCAGTACAGAGGCTTCGGCTCAGCTCTTCCAGTGTAATCAAGTACCATGCGCCAAGGCTCTTGTAACTTGCCATGCCATAAAGAAATGACTAAAATAAAATATTCTGAAGGAATTTTTCTGGTCTAACTGAAACAATAAAGAAAAGTTGATCCTTAATTCTGCTTTTTTTCCCACTGTGTATGAAGAGAGGAGCTAATCAGAACAACTGTGTGCTACACAGGGTTCCCAATTACCCATATGGCTGCAAGAATCCATTAACAGTGGTGTTACATAGTTAAGTTCAGAAGACACTTTAAGCAATTTTTTGTTATTGAGATGACTAAAACTGGATAAAAAGAGCCACCATTATGATCTAGGAGTTTGATATTTAGCGTATCACTGCATTTAATTTCAGGAACAATTTGTGCAGCTGTGAGAGATTGAATCATGTTGCAAGTCAGGCAGACCTGACAAAGCAGGTCAGTAGGTTTATACAGGAGCTGGCCTGCCCTTCCCAAAACCAAGGGAGCAAATCAGTACATACTTTAAACCTAGACATTTCAGAGTAGTTATACCAGTGTCCCCCTAACTGGACCCAGATGTGTTAGGACATTTGGATTGCCACCTTCTACACGTAGCCTTTGATCAGGTAATAAATTCGTATCTGGTGCCTCCTTTCTTGGGTGTGCAACTGACGATGCACACGATTCCTCTTTGTATTGCTCAAGGGGAAAGGAAAATTATTTTTAGAATGGTGTTATGTGTTTGGAGGTGAGGTAGAAGAAGCAATTCTTTTGTATTTTTTCCTCTTTGTTAAAATAAATCCATCGATCTGATGCTTGCAATGGTGCTTGTGACCCAGGTTTGAGAGTCTCTGTGTTAACACAGGCAAAACAATGAAATGGATTGCAAGCCTGGATCTCACTTGTGCTCTCCTCTGAGTTCAGAATTAAAATGAACTGTAAACAAAAGTAACAGTGTTTCCCTTACCCGTTTATCCCGGGAGAAAGGGAAAAAAGAAAGACACAGCATAATAATGGAAACAAAACCATGTTTTTAGCATTCTGTCTCTCATAGCCAGCAGTCTGGTGAATAGTCTTGGAGAAGGTATTTGCTTTCTAAGAGCCTAACTGATTCTTTGCTTGACCACAGGCTTTGTGTTTTGCTCTGTGTCTCAGGTCTTTTGCAAGCCTATCTCTTGTTGACTTCAAGAGTGACAGACAAGGGTGAAAATAGTAGAGTGTGAATATATCCATCCAGGTTTCTGTCCTTGCCCTAATGGATGGTGAGCAATTAGCAGGAAGAGGAAAAAGCTGTCTATATTGTCATAACTCATGTAAGTGCCTAAATAACAATAAGAAAATTATCTGTAAGCAAAGGTTTCTTAATGTATCTTTCAAACTGCTGTCCACAAGGCTTCAGCTGACCTACAAGGCAAATGCTTGAAGTGGTCTGAGGTGTGCTGAGGTATGTGTAGATGTTTAGTTGTTTAATTATGCAAAGCATGTCAATTTACATGAGGGCTTTGGTTTATGTAACATAATTCCCTTCCAGATTGTCCAAACAATTAGAAATCAAGGCTTGCTTAGTACAATTCTGTCCCCCTGCTTTTCTCTGGGACAGAAGCAGTGGGGAACAGAGGAAAAGGTGGGATGTGCATGTACCTATTACAAAAACTCTAGTCTGCACAGACAGATCTTGTGTGATTGGTGGAGTTGTGATCACCTGATATAAGTAATATTTATACCTTCTGTAACATGTATAGCTTCAAAGAGCATCTTGCAGTACTTGTTTTACACCTCTATTTTTGTTGACTTGAGTTCTTTCTTATTGCAGTCATTTGTGAGAAGAAAGAATCTGTCCCTACATGTTTTGCAGCATTTGCAGTTTAATTTAAACTCTACTATGAATAAGAGATGGGATCTCTTAAGAGAGAGGTATCATTAGGCTCCTGGTATTTACACACCATCTGCTTCACTGCACAATGGATAGCTCATCAGCTCCTTCTGTAGTGGGAGGTATCATGGTGTTAGTGTGAGTGGATAATATTGGTCCCAGTTCCCTATTAGTGTAAAAGGAAAGAAAACAGGGCTCAAAGAGGGTGTACATGTATTTCAAACCTATGTAAACTGCTGTGATAGTGTATTGTTGGGGTATCTAAATGCAGTGATAAAATCATTTGGCCCATTAGCTCCTTCTTGACCCAGTCATATGTGAGGATGATGGCGTCAGCCATCGGACTGTAAGATCTTGTCTTCCCTAATGTTAGCAACTGATAGACTGTCCCGTTGCTAAGTCTTTGGTTTGTAAAAGATGGTTTTCTAAAGTGTTGAACCCCACATTCTCATCTTTTTTTTTTTTTTTTCTGAAGAGCCATGATGAGGAACACAGGCAAGAACACTTTCTTCCCCCCTGCTTTTCTCTTCCTGACTTCTTTGATATCTGAAATTCAGTTTCAAGAACAGGTGCTTTTAGAAATTTGTATGGGCCAGTAGGGACTGGTCACAACATTAATGTTGAAAAACCTCCTCCTAATCTGATTCATGCCAAAGGATGGTTGTTAAAATTCTCAGACACGTTTCTAAAAGCATGCTAAAATGTTTTGTTCTTAGCATGTGTTACCCATCCACAGCTCCCATTAGCTTTGACTGAACCTATACTTTCACTTTTGTTTATTTAAGAACCAGTTTTAACACTGCATTGTTCTGTGCTTGTTAAGACCATTTTGACTGGAGTGGAGAATGAAGCTTGTAACCATCAGATGAATAAGTTACTGACCAAAAGAAGTAAGAGAAGATATAGAAGAGTTCTAGCACTGTTGTATTTATTAAAGGAATTGTGTGCTTGAATGAAGGAGCTTGGGCTGCTGATGGAACTAAATGTGTACTGGTGGACACATAGGGCTTTAAATCATCATGTCAGAAAGGCAAAAATTTAGCAAATAAGGTTATTGAAGCAGTGGGTGGGTATGGGTTCTTCAGCTTACAGTATTATCTTTCTATAGCTATAAGCCAGAAGCTGGGGATACTGTGGATGCTGACCCATTCACTGCTAGAATTATGCATAACCTGGATTCAGTCTGAAATCTTTTCCCTTAAAAATGAGCAAATTAATGAGCACAGGAATGAGAGAAACAAGCATTGAATATGATGCTTCATACTACTTTCTATTTTTTATCTTATTTTTTTTATCAGGTCCAGACTCTTCTTTCTCTGCTTACAGAATTACTAGTGCACAAGTCCATCTTCTACATTACATCTGGGAAAAAAATGGGAATTCATCTGGAGAACATCTGATGTGACACTTATGAACCTTTTTTTTTTTTTTTTTCCCTTGACTAATGTCAGCTAGTTACCAATATTTAAGCTGTAAGCAGGCAAGTTGACATGCTGAATGGCTTTCTAGTTCTTCTTTCCCCAGATTCTTGCTGGACTTTAAGAACTCCTTGCTGTTCTTCACTGAGGCTGTCTTGTTTAATTCTGTTCTCACACCCAATGTTCTTAGATTTTCCAAGGAAACTGGCAGCATTTATAGACTGTCAGTCCAGCTGAGGCTCAGGAGGAATGCATACGTTTCTGAAGATTCACCCTCTCCTTCCTGGATGAAATCTTGAAGGTCTTTGACTTTGCGATTAGGCTGAGTTGCATGTTGTGGTGAGAATGAGTCGATGGGCAATGGTGAAAAAGCAGATCTTCTTGCTGTATGGTTGTGAGACACCAATGTATGTCTGGTGGCGTAAGTTTTCATGTCATTTTGAGTCAGAAGTTAGGAAATAGGAAAGAGTGCTAACTTCTTAGAAGCCATTGATGGAGTGCTGCCTCCACAGAACTGCCCTGCTACACTTGTTGGTGCTAATTAGTTTTTGTCTGTTGATCCTCACAGTGACTCAGTCTGTTCTAATTAACACTTTCCTGTAGATTGCTGCTGAACTCCAGAAATCTCATTCATTTGTGACACACATTTCACCAACCCAGGGAGACAAATATATTTTGTTGACAAAGGTGCTGATAACACAATTGGGCTGTGGTTTAACGCGTGTGTCTCAGAGATGGAGAGAGGTGACAAGAGAGTCTGAGTTGGGGAATGGAGTTAAAAATAACACTAGGAATTGCAGCTGCAGTTTGTCTACCAGTTTGAATTGTTTGAGCCCCAGACTGTGTGATACTCTCTCTGCTACAGACAACTAGAAGCACCTCTGCCTCTTTGTCCTATGTAGTTATATGAAAAGATACAAGTATTAGAATAAGAAGCTTGGGAATTACGTATATGTTGTGTATATATTTATATATAATCACATATACAGATACACTCTGTCTCTCTATGTAGACTACATATATAGTTTGCTTGAAAAAATAAAACACCAGGAGCTACTCTATTAGCTAAAAATAAGCCTTGTAAATAGAAAATATCTGAAAGTACTGCAAAATTTGCATCAGAGGCCTCAGGTCCCAGGGACCTTACAGCAGGTTTTAGAAATAATTTGCGACTGAGTATATGAGATCTTTTTCACATGGGCTGTGGCTGCACTCAATGAGGCTGGCTGCTGCAGCAGAGAAAGGAGTAATGGCAAAAGGCAGTCTCACTCCATAGGTACCAAGGAAGCAGCATTGGGTGGGAAGACCCATGCTATTTCCATCCCAACACAGAACTCTGGAAATTCTGGAAGGTCTTCCCCTGCCACCATAACTCCTTCTTCACCTTCTCTGTTGGCTGGAGCCTATCTGAAAGTGGGAAGTGCTGGCCCAAGCTAGGGCATTTGGGTCCTTCTAGTAATAGATGGCACCTGCTAGAAGACACCACCCTTACAGTTTACATAATCTACTCTCTGTAGAAGTCCATATCTTATAGTTAAAACTTGTGAAGTCAGATGTTTGTATGGATGTTAATGTGTGTTCTTCATGAGATGGGCTTTTCCTTGATGTTCTTGGTCTTTCCTGTTCTCTGCATCTTATATTGTTACTGCCCTCTGTGAGGGCTTCTGTATTTTACTGCTTTTCTGTAGCATGAGGAAAGCTCCTCTGGAAAGGCAATTTTTCTGCCTTAATGGCTAACTCAGGTTGACTTTGTTTTTGCCTTTTATCTTCAATCCTCTCTGCAACATAACAAATGGCACATCTTGCAGCATTGTTTCTTTTAGCCATTTCTGTGTTGGCAATGTTAATATACTGTGGTATGCCAGAAACTAGACTTTCTTTTCACGTTGCTCATTTTCCTGGGTCCAGTTAGTAGATATTCTAAGCATCACTTGCATCCTGAAGAAAGATCAAGAGACTAGCCTAAAACTGACAAGGACAGAATGAGCTTTGAGCACTCTGGTAGAGCATGTGGTGTATGGACCTGCATGGAGTTCCCTGAATTTTGGTGATATTGGACTCTAATTCTGTGTTTGTTTGGGTTTTTTTTTTTTTTGTTTGGTGTGTGTTTGGGTTTGGTTTGTTTTGGTTTTTAATGGCTATGTGTTGTTTCTGCATCCTCATTTACAAAGAGCCTTTAATTTTATGTATTAGGGATGATCTCTGTGTTAAAATAATTTCCATAAGTGACTTTGGCTGCCTGTTCAACACTGGACTGCCTTTGGTGAATCCAAGCTGAGTTAAAGCTGTCTCCATCACAGCAAAGAGATGTTAACAGGATTCCAGCAGAAGAATAAAATATGAACCAGAACAGTCACCTTGCCTTACACAGGCCAATATTAGCAAAGCTAATAGCTTAGCTTTGCTACTGGGGAGTAGCTGTCCATTGTCTTTCCCTCTGTCCTTCTTCTGCCTCTGATTAGAAATGGCTTGAGTAGAGACATATTGATGTGGATGGAAATGGAGATTTAACTAATGCTTAGTCACTTTTAAGCGTGAATGTTTAAGAGGAAGCTTCCTGGTTTGAAGAACTTTTTCTATCCTTTTTCTGTTCTTCCTGAGTTTTATTACTGTTCAGCTTGGCTTTACATTTCCCCTGTTTAATATGAAGTGAAAATGTTAAACTATGGCAAGTGTCATGGAAAAGCCTACCAGCCAGAGCACAAACTCTTCCTGGGATGATGAAAAAGCAAGTGGTTTGCTTGATTTAACGGACAAGTATTTACCCTATATTTTATATATCAAAAAGCATTATTACAGCTTACAGGCTCTATATAATACTCATTCCACTTTTCCCATCCCCAGTATAAGCCCCCCTTAGCTTCAGTAGCAAGCTGTATGCAAAATAAAGGCACCAAGTAATTGGAAACTCGGCTGGTGACATCTTTGTAGTTTGCAGTTGCTAGAATACAGACCGTCAGCGTCTCCTATGGCAGGACTGCTCATGGACGGACAGGCTACCTGTAACAATACTGCTCTGCTCTCACAGAGCTGGTCAGCTTTCCCATACTGGGAGCAGAGGCCTGGTTGCTCTCCTGCTGAAGTGAGAACAGTTTAACTCAAAAAATTAATCAAAATAGTTCCCCATTTCCCTAGGTATATGTAACAGGAGATTCTGCCTTCTGTTTTCACTTTAACATTATATTTTTTTTTAGAGATAGTTGGTACTGAGTAAAGCATCCATACTGGTGACCTGAGTAACATCTTCCACTTTGAAGCATCTGTTTCATTAACCCATTGTGCGCTGGACGCACAAAGTGCTTCTCCAGCCATTTTGTAGTTCAAAGACCAAGACTGTTAGTGCTAATGTTACTCCAGATGCTTCCTTCCTTTTTTTTTTTTTTATTCAGTTACAGGTCTGCTGCTCTGTTGTTGCATTAATTTCAGTGTGCTTGTGAAGAAACCCAGGCCTGTGGCATGAGGCTGGGGAAGCATGGGATGTGGGAACCTCTGTGGTTCATTGTTCCAAGAGATGTTGAGACGTTCATGCAGGACTGGCACATGAAGTCTTCTCACAGTGCAGATAAGCTGGGTCCTCATCCTATTCTCCTCTCATGTAAGACTGAAATGTTTTGTATAAATTTAGACAGTTTTGGTTTAATTTCTAATAAAGCAAAGTAGTATTTCGTTATCAGAGTAAACATAAGCTCAGTGATCACAGCTCTCACTCTGTAAGCTTCACAGAATCAGAATCACAGAATCATAGAATGTCTTAGAAGAGACCTTCAAAATTATCTAGTCCAACCTTTGACCCAACAGTGCAAGCTCACCACTAAACCACATCCCTAAGCACCATGTCCACACGCTATTTAAATGCCTCCAGGGATGGCAACTCCACCACTACCCTGGGCAAACCATTCCAATGTTTGATAACCCTTTGTCACGGTTTCAGGTCAGGGGAGCCCCGCAGACCTAACAGATGCTCTCTGTTAACCCCCCTCCCTCCCCAAAGGGGAAGAGAAAAGGAATAAGGGAGAGAGACTTG